>CABHPR010068441.1:0-13319 GCA_902168415.1 Peromyscus melanophrys | reverse complement strand
CTCTTTCCCAAGCCACCCCGGATCCCCACATCCCCCAAAACTAGGTCTCCCATGGAGAGTCAGCAGAGCCCAGCACACTGAGCCTAGGCAGGTCCAAGACCCTTCCCACTGTACCAAGGCTGTGCAAGGTGTCACACCACAGGCACCGGATTCCAGAAGCCTTCACATAGACCAGGGACAGATCCTGATCCCCCTGCCTGGGTGCCCCTCAAATAGTTTGAGCCAAACAACCGTCTTCCGTGTCCAGAGGGCCCAGTCCAGTCCCATGGGGGCTCCACAGCCACCAGTCCATGGTTCATGGGCTTCCACTAGTGTGGCTGGTCACAAGAGAGATATTCTTTAACCTTAGAGATTGTCTCCAGCCACTTGGTTGTCCACTTCACGATGGGGTCATCAGTCCAGATGGAAGAGGACCTTGTGGTTATGGTTTAAAATTAAACAATAGTTACATACACGCATACACACACAGTTGCTTCCAGGTTTCATTCACAGCCATACAGGGTTAAAGCTAGCTTATATTCACATATATCGAGTTAAATCTACATCACAGGAGTGTTAACATACATACACATGTATATCTTTCCATTTTTAAACATTTTGCAATGAAGAACCATCAGCTATTTTTAAAATGAAGAAAATCAACCAGAATTAACATAATATAGTTAAACCCCAAATATATCTTACAATTTCCCCTCAAATCCAGCATAGTTCACATCCCTCTGGTCTTCTACAACTTCCCATGTACCTTCAGGCCAGACCTTTCACTCTTTTGGTGTTTGCTCCTCTGGTTCAGCCAGACATAGACAAATTCCCATTTTCCTTCTCATTTCACTATTCTAGTTTTTTGCCTTCCCTTGGTTTTCAGACAACATGTAAAATTCCAACAAAGACCTTTTTCTTGTGGTTTCTTCCCAGCAGTTTAGAACATTGCACAGGTATATGATTTCAAAAAAGAATAGAGACATATACATATGCATGTATCCTAACAAAAAACTTATATTTGCACTAATATATAAAAACCTGGATCAATGTCACACATTTCAGATTAGCAGCAGTAGTTCTTAACTTGATCAATAATAATTTTTAATCAATTCTCTTAAATGACATCAAGTATTTGTAACCAACTGAACTCAAATGACAAAAATCCATGTATTTTTTCTTTTCCTGTGGAGGCAAAAGCATAATTTTTCCCAAACATAATGTATTTTTGACTTTTATTCTAAAGTAAAAGCTTTTCAAAGTGTGCAGGCTGGGAATTCAACATTTTTTCTCAAGCAGTATCAGGGGAAGGGTTAAAGTGGAAGCTGCTGGCCAGCAGAAGAGACCTTGACATTGACACAGTGAAGAAGAACTTGGCTTAGGAAGGAAGAGAGGGGGACAGTGGGCACAGAGTGTGCCCTTGGCCGCCAGTGTTCCTGGAAAAAAATTTTGTTAACTCCTCTGACTATAATAATTAACGATTAACCCCAGGTTCTCTTTTTGGCGTTTGTTCAGCTTGTCAATAGGCAGAAAATTCCCTGGCGCCATGCCTGTGCTGCAGGCCTGATAGCAAGAGTTTATGGAGAAGGCAGCCTGCCCTTGCCATGCCTCTCTCCTGTCTTCCAGGAAAATGAGGGAGATCATTGGATCAAAACAAATAACACTTAAACAGACAACCGAATACAATGGCCTCACTCACCTTTAGGGAGTCCCGTCTAACAGATGGCTTCTCTTGCAATACACAAGCCACACCTGGCAGGGACTACCTGCTTATCTCAGTTCAGTCAGGGGGATGCAGTCCCCTTAAACACATGGAACAGCACGGTAACTTAGTGCCAGGGACCAGCCTCACAGTTTTGAGTATCTGGAAGGGCAGGGATGTCTGGCAAGCACAAGAAAAGACTCAGACACATGAGTTGGTGCAAGCTGACAAGTCTTGTCAGATCTGGAGATGCGCATCTTCTCTGCCTTCTCCAGATCCAACTCAACCGCAGTCTCTTATTGTAATAATACAAGGAAATAGGGGATGAGAAATTCAACACATGATTGTGTTTTTCACAATAGTTTCAAAAGTTCTTCATAACAGTCTACCCAGAGATGAGCAGGCAGATACTGCAAACTATTGACAAGTCCTTGTTTGCTAAACCCGTCCCTGTCTCAAAAGGTCAGAGAAAAAGGTTTCAGCCTTCTCATTGCGAAAAAACTGTGTCAACGTTTCTGGGAAAAGGAAATGATGATCCAGTCAGCAGCTGAGGAAAGAAACTGGAGAAAGGCCAGGGCTGAGATGTATAAGAGGGTGTGCAGAAGAGGATGGGGCTTCTGTGGATCACTGCAGAACAGACTGGGCTGGCAGCCTAGCACTGGGATGCTGCAGGCAAATCAGGCCTACCACTGGCCTGGCAGGACCTGGATTTCAGGACCGAGTTCTTCAGCAGCCCCTCTGCCAAGGCCAGCACCATGCTAAAAACACACTGAGAAGTCAAGAGAGCGACCCTAGGCTCTGATGACCAAGAGCTAAGATGACCTTATCTTATCACTCACTGCCGTCCTTCCCCAGAGAGAGAGAGAGAGCTTCTCCTGAGTCAACTGTCTTTCTATTCCTTTATGTTCTACCTTCTCATTTTGGGTACCAGGGGAAGGATGGCAGCGAGTGGTAAGATAAGGTGGTCTTAGCTCTTGGCTACTGCTCTGATCTCTGGGCTTTTAACTCTTTATTTGGCTCTGTGTTTCTTATTTAATAAGAATGTTTAGAAATTACATCTACATGCCAGTCTTTCCTTGATCATCACCCAGCAGGGCATTGGCACTAGTTTGGAAAAAGCAACTGAGCTTTCAAACGGGAACTAGAGCATAGACTCTTTTTAAATGCCAACAGAATCTCATCTCAGGGGAGACCAAGTTTCTGATTCAGGAGCCTGATCCTTGTAGAAACTAAGTAATTCTTGTGGTGTAAATATTGAACGCTGGTCTCAGGTAAGTGTTGAAACACTCACATTTAAGTTTAAATGTTATAAACTTTTTAGTGACATAGTTAATGATTTGGTGTGCCTTACATTTGTTCCTCTTTGGGAGAGTCCTTTACCTTAGGACAAATTTCCACTGAAAATGATTGTTTTCTACCTTAAAGTGATTTTGAAGCTTCATTACCAAAATATATATGGTTTATAATTATAACTTCTGGCATCTCCTTGGATGGTTTTGCCCCCCTTTATTTTTTCCGGTTTTACAAACTTTAGAAAACATTACATTTTGGTTAAGAAAGCTCTATGTCTGTACAAGCAGAGGAAATTTATTGAGACCTAGTGTTGCTAGAGTTTTTCTGCCTGACCCACAGTCAGGATAAATCTCTTTCACCTGCCAGTCCCACAGCCGCTCAGACCCAACCAAGTAAACACAGAGACTTATATTGTTTACAAACTGTATGGCCGTGGCAGGCTTCTTGCTAACTGTTCTTATATCTTAAATTAATCCATTTCTATAATTCTGTTCCTTGCCACATGGCTCGTGGCTTACCGGCATCTTCACAGGCTGCTTGTCCTGGCAGCGTCTGGCAGCGTGTCCTTCCACCTTCCTGCTCTTTTTATTCTCTCTGTTAGTCCCGCCTATACTTCCTGCCTAGCCACTGGCCAATCAGTGTTTTATTAGCAACACATTTGCCATACAGAACATCCCACAGCAACCTAGTATTTGAGGCACTTAGAAACTGCTTTCCTTCAATTTATGGACACTACCTTTAAAAGACCAACTGTCATGAAATGAACATTTTATTACAAGAATGGCCTATAACGAAAAGACAGACTTTGAGGAAGAGGACGGCGCTTCATTTAAAGAATGAATATTTACTCAAAGGGTCGACTCCTGGTGGAAAAACACTTCCTTTTAAGAGTGCCTAGCATTTATTTAAAGAGCTGGCTTTAGTTCAAAGACTGAGGCTGAATTAAAAAGATTGTGGTTTTATTTTTATTGTTTGAGAAAGTGTCTCTTTACACAGCCCTGGATGTCCTGGAACTAACTATGTAGAACAGGCTGACCTTGAACTCCCACAGATCCTCCTGCCTCTGCTTCCAGGTTGCTTGGATTAAAACTGTGTGCTGTCAAGCTTGGCTAAAAAGATTGGCTTTTAAAATATTTGTATTTCTTTATTAGAATTTGATTGCTTTATTTCCCTGTCTTTCTCTCTTCCCCCTTCCTCTTCTATGTATCCTTATGGTAATGCCCGCTTTTTCTGATTTGCCACATATATGTATTATTATTGTGTGTGTACATGTGTGTTGGCTCACTTCTTCTCTAAACCCAAGCATATTGATAAAACAAAAGGTTGAGAGATTCTTCTATCCCATATCAGAAGAGCTCCCTGGTGTGGGGCAAAGGAAAACCAATATTTTTATTTAAATCAGGTTGATTATAAATGCAATCTCTTTCTAAAGAAGAAAAGGGGACAGTATAGATATGATAGGATGAAAGGGTAGATTAATGAAACTACTTTTAAAGAGCAACAACTGGTTTAGAAATGTTTTACATTGCTATGGATTTTAGTTTATTGATACAAGTTTAAATTTAATTTTTTTTCAGAGCTGAGGACCGAACCCAGGGCCTTGCCTTTGCTAGGCAAGCGCTCTACCACTGAGCTAAATCCTCAACCCCTTAATTTAATTTTGTTATACTGTATATATATTTCTACTCTCATTTGAGGTATTATGTTTATGTAACTCATTTAGATTGTAATGGATAAATAAAAATACAGACTAATAATTAGTCTTCTATGATAGTCAAACTTATAGTCATGTTAAGTTTTCTAGGTATACTTAGATATAATTCAATTAGGTAGGTAATCTTCAAACACTTCAAAGACCTACAGAATATGGCATTAAAAATGTTTTAAAAATTTAGACTTTCTGGACAGTGAGACATGTCTGCTCCTGGCAGCACAGATTTATTTCAGAGAGGAGGATGGGCATCGAAGACACTCTCCATGGAGTTTATCTTCTTGGCAAAAATAGCCATTTGGGCAAGAAACTGTTCTTGCCTGGACTGCTTGATCGACTGGACATGCAGGACCCATAGGAAGGTGACCACAGAACTTTGCTTGGCAAAATGGTCCTTCAGGTTCCTGCTTTGCAGAGGAAACTGCCAGACATTCTACAGGACGCAGAGAAGTGACTGAGAGACGAGGCCTGTAGGCTGAAGACAGATGACGCAACTTTACAGAGGAACTTTGGATGACTGTCCAGGCTGCCAGCTGTCTCTGTCCACTCTTGCAAGACTCCTGAAAGTTGCTTGCATCCTTCTCCCGTTTCTCAGGTAATATATCCTTCTGAGGTCTTCGATGTAGTTGAAGACTAGAGAGTTATAATTTCTTTATTTATGATAAAAGATAAGTTAGATATGAAACCTTAGACTCACAAATACAGGATAGATAGGATATCTCCTTTAATTTTGCCAAATGCAAATAGACTAGATATTATAAATAGACTAGATATTGTAACTATAATTCTTGCTTGATAATTGTTTTGCTATATATAATTTTACTATGTTAGAGTTAAAACCTTCCTTTTTGAAAAAAAAGAAAAGGGGAAGTGCTGGGGATGTCTTTCTGTATGCTGTAAATGTGTGTTGCTCTGATTTGTGATAGGAATAAAGCAGTCTTATGGATCTGCCGAATCTAGGCTCCACAAATGAGAGACACTGGATATCTGACATCTGGACACTTGGTCATCCATTTGGTGTGATTCTCTCCAGGTGCATGCATCTTTCTGCAGATGAGATGATGTCATTCTTCTGGTGAAGGACAATAATCCTTTCATGTCTGTTCCCCCCACACATTCTTCACCCGATCTCTCTTTGCTGGATACTTTCCATGGTTATATCATTTAGCTTTTGTAAATAAGGTTATATCATTATTTAAGTATATCTGGGGTATGTGGATTCTCTTCCCTCAAGAATGTTGGGCATGCAAGTGGTATTCAGACATCCATGGAAATAACACAGAGAGAGTTAAAATGCAAACTGAAAACAACGGCAGCAGCACTGATCAAAACCAGGTAAATACACATACAACCCAGAGGCAGCATTATTTGAGTTATAGCACTAAAATTGTAATCAAGCAAAGAAAATTGTTACAGTGTTATCAGAGTTACAAGGTTAAAACTGTAAAGGCACATAGAAGGGTTACAGTGTTATGTTAGCCATACCATTAAAAAACGTAATTCAGGGCAGAGTATCTTTAAATACAAAAATGTTCATGCAAAAGCATCATTGAAAAATTGCCTAGGAATTTGAAAAAGGGCTGGGATGGGAGGGTTTGCAAGGAGGAAAGAGAAGGAAAAAGATTCTAACGAAAACATAAATGTTACTACAAACTGGATCCAGTACCCAGGTACCGGACTATGTGTGTTATACCATTAAAAGTCATAAAAGCAAATACAAACTTAACATAGCCTTTCAAAAATTACAGAGTTGAAAACATCAAATATTCCAGGAGGTACTGACAGCCAAGCCAAATAAATTCCAGTCAATCAAGGAACTGCCTGGAGCTCAGAGGCTGAGTTAAGTAAGGATCTCCATCTGAACCATATCACTTTCTGATATCTACTTCTTCAAGATCCCGGGATCCCACTGTTCCCTCCCAAAGGTGGGAAAAGCTGGATGCCTGAATAACCATGGACTTGCCCTGGATCCCAAAGCCAGACCAAAATCCGGAGGGTGGGAGAGAGAAGCCCTCATGCCAGGGTGGTCCAGAGTCTTGTGTGCTGTATGGAAACTCTCCTAGGCATTAGCCCCGCCCTCGGTGGGAAGGACAGAGAGACCAAAGCAATCCCAGACAGGGCCCCACCCTAGCAACACCTTTGAACGAAACTAAGGGACCCTCTCCTGAGCTTGCTGACATCCAATCTGAACTCGACTCAGAGGACGAATCACAGATGCGAACTGAACACTGGTCCAGAATCTCCAGAGCTCTGACTTTGTGCCACAGGAATCGCTAGGAAGGAGAACGCAGGCGCCACGGAGACCCCTGAGGTGAAGAAGCCTCAGGTCTGCAGCCGGAGGCTAGGCTGTGCTGCGTATTGGCCTCAAAAGCGTTTTTGGTTTCTGGCTAGGACTTACTTCTTCGTTGGCCCCGGCTTCCGCTGTGCCCACCCACTATGGAGGTCCTGAGGTGCTAACCCGGGTCTGACCCACAGTGAAACTCCCCGCCAAAGAGCAGAGAGTGCCAGTTCGAGAAACCATCAGACTTTTGGGGTCCGGCGTCTTGCGGGCCTTACTAGCCCTCGCAGGGACACAGCCGCGCCGTGTACCCAGAATGTCAAAAGGGCCAAGGCCTTCGGAGAGAGCCACGGGATCGAGTTCTGGACGGAGTTGTCCCGGAAAAGCGTAGGCGCCATTAAGGGAACGCTGACGCGAAGGCGTTTCTGTCCTGGAAAGGCCGAATTTGTTCTCTTTGAGGCGGCCGGGGTCGGAGGTCCTGGGACACTTGCCCCGCGGAAAACCTGCGTTTCCACGGTATCGGTACAAAATCCGGTAGCAACAGACATAGGACACATTTCCAGCTTTTAGAAACGAAGAGGAGTTGAGCAAGAGGATCGGAAATAGAACCGAAACCTCGGCCTCCAGGTGGTGATCCAGCACTTGGTCGTGTTTGAGCAATGGACGGTGTTCCAGCACTTGACTATCCTCCAGCACTTGGTCGTGTTTGAGCACTTACTGGTCATCGAGCACTTGGCCCAGTTCCAGCACTGGACTTTGTCCGAGCACTTGACCTTCATCCGGCACTTGGTCCTGTTCCAGCACTGAACGGTGTTCGAGCACTTGACCGTCATCCAGCACTTGGTCGTGTTCCAGCATTGCACCATTATCCAGCACTTAACCGCGCTCGAGCCCTGGGCCGTGCTGTACCCGAAAAACGTTGACAAAACGAAAGGAAAGCAGAGGCTACGGAGATTCGGTCGTCCATACACCGAATTCATCCTCTTTCAGGAAGCCTGGGTCCGATGTCTTGGGACACTTGTTCGGTGAAAAACGTGCATCAGTACGAAATTCGTAATGACAGAAATCGGACGAATTTCCAGCGTTTAGAAACGTCTGCTAGCGGATCGAAGGGGACCCGAAAATGAATGGAAACTACGGCGTCCTAACCGCACCTGGGAGTCGAAATGCACCTTAGGGCCCCGGCATAACCGCCCAGTGGCACAGACTCTGGAGCCCATGTGGTGTGAGTGAGATGCCCCCAGGCCCTGCGGTGTCCCGTGTCTGGTCGGGATGGCCAGAGGGCTAAGGAATAGGAATCAGTGCGGTACTTGAGCCCTGGACCGTCATCTAGCACTTGGTCGTGTTCGAGTACTGGAGCGCGCTCCAGCCCTAGGCTGTGCTGTACCCCAAAACCGTTGACAAAACTAAACGAAAGCAGTGGCTACGGAGATTCGGTCGTCCATACACCGAATTCGTCCTCTTTCAGGAAGCCGGGGTCGGATGCCTTGGGACACTTTCCCGTCGCATCGGTACGAAATCCGTAACGACAGAAATCGGACCAATTTTCAGCGTTTAGAAATGACGGCGAGCGGAACGAAGAGGACCTGAAAATGAATCAAAACCGCGGCGTCCTGACCGCACCTAGGAATCGAAATTCCACTTAGGGCCCTCGGCATGACCGCCTACAGGCGGACACTCTCAAGGCCGGTCACAACCTCGGAGGGTGAATTGAGATGCCATCACACCAGCGGGGTCCGGCGTCTTGTCCCCCCTACAAAAGCCGCGCTGCGAGCGGAGAAAAGAAGGCCAGAGGGCGAAGGCCATAGGAGACAGTCGGCACAGGAGCCCTGCACCGTGCTGTCCCTGAAAACCGTCAGAGAAACGAAAGGAAGGCAGCGGCGACGGAGATACGGTCGTGAAAACACCAAACCTGTGGTCTTCCAGTCGATCGGGCACGGATGTCCTGGGACACTTGTCCAGAGAAAACGTGCCTTGGCCGATGGCAGTCGGCACTGAATCGGATAATGGAAAAAAAAAAAAATTCGAAGTTTCAGCGTTTAGAAACAGCGGAGAATGGAGCGCAGAGGACGCGAAAACGAACAGAAACCTAAGCGTTCTGACCAAGTCGGGTGCGCACTCACACAGGGGCCCCAAACGTCTCTTCCAGCGTTTCGCTCACGCCATGATGTTCTTGGTTCGTGCACAAGTCGTAAAGTCCTGCCTGGCAGAGACCGATTACGACTGCAACACGAAAGGACCGAGGCCGAAACTCACGGACGCGGTGAGAGATAGCGGTCAGATTGCAACCCAGCGTGCTGACAGTCGATCGAAGGAAGTCGGCTCGCTGGACGAATCGCGGACACTGGCGGATCACCTTCAGGCAAAACTCCAGATGAAGCTGTGTGCGCCGGGAATCGCCACTGGGCGGACTTCTGGCGCCACAGCGACCCCTGCGGCAAAGAAGTGTCCGGACTGCAGCTCGGAGACGGAGCTGCAGATTGGCTTCGGAAGTGTTTTGACTTCTGGCTGGGACTTCTTCATTGCCCGAGGCTCCCGCTGTGCCCACCCCCACCGTGCAAGTTCTCAAGGCCTGACCCAACCCTGGAGGGTGCGAGTGAGAAGCCATCAGGCTGGCCGGTCCTGAGCCTTGACCGCGGTATGAGCGCTCCCCAGAGATGTAGTAGCAGCCTCGCGAAGGGAGAAATAATGGCGAAAGACCCCCGGAGACAGCGACGGACTCGAGCCCAGGACCGTGCTGTCCCGAATACCGTCGGAGCAATAAAAGGAACGCAGCCGCGACGGAGATTCGGTCGTGAAAACACCGCCTTTGTCCTCTTTTGGCGGCCGGGATCGAAAGTCTTGGGACACTTGCCGGGTGGAAAACGTGCATTTCGACGGCATCGGTTAGAAATCCGCTAAGGACAGACATAGGACGCATTTCCAGCGTTTTGAAACGACGACGAGCTGTGCGTAGAACCTAGCCTGGCAGAACCGGATCGCAGTCCCTATAGGAAGGGACCGAGGCCTTTCTGAACGCCAAACTTCCCCGGTTTTCTAACCTTAGCGGATTCAGTGCCAACCAAAGTCGGGCAAGTGTCCCAAGACTTCCCACCTGGCCGCCTGGGGGAGGACAAACGC
The DNA here is from genome assembly GCA_902168415.1 of Peromyscus melanophrys. NCBI lineage: Eukaryota > Metazoa > Chordata > Mammalia > Rodentia > Cricetidae > Peromyscus > Peromyscus melanophrys. Next base: position 3,236 of record CABHPR010068441.1, on the reverse strand, counting down.
GGTGTTTGCACCGCGGAATCTTCCTGCTCCTGCGTTCCTTTTGTGGAGCTGACAGTTTTCGGGAACAGCACGGTCCAGGGCTCGAGTACTGCGCTCGCATACCCACTGTCGCTGTCCTTTGTCCTTTTCCGTTAGCGAGGTGGCTATGGCCCTAGGAGCGCTGGTAAGGCGGGCAAGACGCCGGACCTGGCAGGATTGAGGATTTCTCACTGGCACTCTCCGCGATTGTGACCGGCCTCGCGAACCTGCTCCAGTTGTCGGTTAGTCCGCGGGCCCCTAGGTCACGGGGGTGGGTGAGCAGAACGGGACCCGGGGCCAAAGAAGAAATTCAAGCCTGAAGATAAAACTCACCTGACACTGACCGGCACCTAAATCTCCCAGCGGCCGACCCGACACTTCTCCACTCCAGGGGTCGCTGTGGCACTGGAATTCTGCCCAGAGGCGATTCAAGGCGAAAGAGCCAGATCTTGGGTCTTGTCCTTCGGTCATCCGCGCGTGCCCGCGATTCGTCCTTCCAGCTGATTTCGATCGGAGGTTAGAAGGCCCGGACTGCAATCCGACCGCGATTTCAAACCCGGCCCGCGGTTTTCTGCCTCGTTCTTTCCTATTGCGGTCGTAATCGCGGTCTGCCAGGCAGACTGCGGCAGGATGCCACCATAACCTCCTACCACGAAACACGAACTGTAGGACGTGAGGAAAACGCCGTGAGAAAAGCCTGACGCCGAGTTGCACCAGGTGCGGTTCGTTTTCGGTTCTACGCACAGCTCGTCGTCGTTTCTAAACGCTGGAAATGCGTCCTATGTCTGTCCTTAGCGGATTTCTAGCCGATGCCGTCGAAATGCACGTTTTCCACCGGGCAAGTGTCCCAAGACTTTCGATCCCGGCCGCCAAAAGAGGACAAAGGCGGTGTTTTCACGACCGAATCTCCGTCGCGGCTGCGTTCCTTTTATTGCTCCGACGGTATTCGGGACAGCACGGTCCTGGGCTCGAATGTGTCGCTGTCTCCGGGGGTCTTTCGCCATTATTTCTCCCTTCGCGAGGCTGCTACTACATTCCTGGGGAGCGCTCGTACGGCGGTCAAGGCTCAGGACCCGGCCCGCCTGACGGCTTCTCACTCGCACCCTCCAGGGTTGGGTCAGGCCGTGAGAACTTGCGCCAGTCGGCGGTTAGTCGGCCGCACCGCGGGTCCACTGTGGTGGGTGGGCACAGCGGGAGCCTCGGGCAATGAAGAAGTCCCAGCCAGAAGTCAAAACACTTCCCAGGCCAATCCACAGCTCCGCCTCCGAGCTGCAGTCCGGACAATTCTTCACCGCAGGGGTCTCTGTGGCGCCAGAAATTGGCCCAGTGGCGATTCTGGGTGCACACAGCTTCATCTGGCGGTTTTGCCTGATAGTGATTCGCTAGTGTCCACGATTCGTCCGGCGAGCCGACTTACTTCTGATCGACTGTCATCAGGCCGGGCTGCAGTCCGACCGCGATCTCAAACCGCGTCCGTGATTTTCAGCCTCGGTCCTTTCGTGTTGCAGGTGGAATCGGGCTCTGCCTGGCAGGACATGGCGACATTTGACACCAACCACGAACACGATGGCGTGAGCCAAACGCTGAAAGAAAAGTTTGGGGCCCCGGTGCGAGTGTGCACGTGACGTGGTTAGGACTCTGCGATCGTTTCGCGTCCTCTAAGCTCCATTCTCCGTTGTTTCTAAACGCTGAAACTTCGAATTTTTTTCCCCCGGTATCGGATTCAGTGCCAACTGCCATTGGCTAAGCAAGTTTTCTCCGGACAAGTGTCCCAGGACATCCGTGCTCCACCGACTGGAGGACCACAAGCTCGGTGTTTTCACGACCGTATCTCCGGCGCCGGCGCCGCTCCCTTCCTTTCGTTTCTCTGACGGTTTTCAGGGACAGCACGGTGCAGGGCTCCTGTGCGGAACTGTCTCCTATGGCCTTCGCCCTCTGGCCTTCTTTACTCTGCTCGCCGCGAGGCTTTTGTACCAGCAAAAAGACGCTGGACCCCGCTAGTGTGATGGCATCTCAGTTCACCCTCCGGGGTTGTGCCAGCCTTGAGAGTCTCCGCCGGTAGGCGGTTATGCCACCGGCCCTAAGTGGAATTTCAATTCCCAGGTGCGGTCAGGACTCTACGGTTCCGATTCGTTTTCAGGTACTCTTCGTTCCGCACTCCGTTGTTTCTAAACGCTGAAAATTTGTCCGATTTCTGTCGTTACGGATTTCGTACCGATGCGGTCGAAATGCACGTTTTCCCGACAGGAAAGTGTCCCAACACATCCGACACCGGTCTCCTGAAAGAGGGTGAATTCCGTGTATGGACGACCGAATCTCCGTAGCCGCTGTGTTCCTCTCTTTCCTCAACGGTTTTCCTGGACAGCATGTTCGAGGGCTCGAGTGCGGCAGTGTTTCCGATAGTCTTTTTTCCGTTTTTGGTGCTGAAACATACCCAGGCGAGCGCTAGTACCACGCCAGACACGGCAGGCCTGCCTGATCAATTCTCACATAACCGGATTGTTACCGGCCTCGAGATCTGTGCTAGTCAGTGGTAAGTCCGCGGGCCTATTGGTCCACGGTGGTGGGTGGGCCCAGCCGTTGAAGAAGTGCCAGCCAGAAACAGAACTGCTTTGGAAGACAGTCTGCAGTTCTACCTAAGAGCAGCAGGACGGACATTTCTTCAGCCTGAGGGCGACTCTGATTCCAGTGCTTTGGGATTTCTGGACCCCTTTTTAGCGAGGGAGTCTCCTTGATTCGACCTCCCAGTCGATGGCAGTGGACTGCTTCAGAGCAATGGGCGATTTCAGCCACACATGTAGAGGATTTCTTCGGCCCCCGCCCCCCTGGAAGACTACAAATACCCAGGGCCCGAGCCTGCAGAAGGCTCTGCCGCGGGCACTGGTGCACAGGCTGCTGTCCTCCCGGTGCAAGGGCTGCTGGAGCGATGGAGCCGACTTTCTGGTCCCTGCACGTGAAGCAGGCCTGGGATTCCGCCCTGGTGCCGCCAGAGACCGAACCTCCTCTGCTTCCCGTGTTCTCGGAAGAACGTGGGCCGTGGCCTCTTCCTTTCTATCCGGTCCTACGAGTGATCCCCTCCGATCCCCTCCAGGGTGACTTCGCGGGATCCTCCGGGAGGACCGACTCTTCCAGGGAGCCGGACTCCCCGCGGGCCTTCCACGAGGGACACGGGCAACCAGAGACCCCGGCAAGAGTGGAGGACTCTGACCCAGGACCGG
>CABHPR010068435.1:0-11395 GCA_902168415.1 Peromyscus melanophrys | reverse complement strand
TGAGGATGCAGGGTGAGGATGCAGGGTGAGGATGCAGGGTGAGGATGCGGGGTGAGTGTGGTGGTATTGTGTTCCCCCAAAATATTGTGTACCCTATTAAACTTATCTGGGGTCAGAGAACAGAAAAGCCACTAGATACTTAGGATAGGCAGTGGTAGCACAGGCCTTTAATCCTAGCATTCCAGAGGCAGAAATCCATCTGTTCAAGGATACAGTCAAGCATGGTAACTCACATCTTTAATCCCAGAAAGCGAGCCTTTAATCCCCGGGAGTGGTGGTAGAAAGCAGAAAGGTTTATAAGGCGTGAGGACCAGGAACTAGAAGCATTTGGCTGGTTAAGCTTTTAGGTTTTGAGCAGCACAGTTCAGCGGAGAGCCATTCGGATATGAGGACACAGAGACTTCCAGTCTGAGGAAACAAGATCAGCTGAGAAGTTGGCCAGGTGAGGTTAGCTGTGGCTTGCTCTGTCTCTCTGATCTTCCAGAGTTCACCCCAATACCTAGCCTCAGGTTTGATTTTATTAATAAGAACTGTTAAGACTCCTGCTACAGGTGAGGATGCAGGGTGGGATACAAGGTGCAGGAGAATGAGGGGTGTGAAGGATGGAGGGTGCTGAGGAGTGGAGGGTGTGCAGGATGCGGGGCATCGTTTAACTTCTGCTCTCAGTAAAGCTTCTAGGAAGACAAAATTAATATAGAGGGCTAAGCCAGGGCTGGAATAAAGAGCCCAGACAGGTCCAGTCTGGAATGAGAAGACCAAGTTGTTTCCAATGGCAGAAAAGGAAATAATGGAATCCATTCTTACTGAGCATGTACTGCATACTCACATACAAGGGTCTGTCACAGGAGAGGCTATAGTATCTTTCTACAAGGGAAGTAACTTCATTGTTCCTCCAGGGTACACCCACCTACCTTAGGTTCTGTCTGCATCTTGGGCACACTCAGAGGAAGAAGGGCAAGGGAGATCAAGAGGGCACGGAAGCCCAAGGCTGGGAGGAGACTGTGGCAGTGTGCCAGAGGCTCTGCGTCCATTCCAGGGACTGCCTGGACCCACCTAGGACAGGAAGGAGATGGTACCCCTCACACTTGGGAGCTGTGTTCTGTCACTCACCCTGAAAGCAGAGCAGGGAGAGGATATAAACAGACCTCCACGTATATGTGTGTGCACGCGCACACACACACACACACAAAATGTAATTTTTATTTATTTTTTAAATTACACTCATAATATTCATTAATTATACCCATGATTTTAATTACATTTGTGGTATTCATTGATTATATTTGCAGTATTCATTCAATAGTTATATTTATGATATTCATTAATTACATTAATTGTATTGATTCATTACATTCATGATATTATGTCCTGATACTACTGTCCGTTTGTGGGGCTTTTCCATCACCTGAAACAGAGATTCTGTACTTAGGAAATCATTGCTCTATATTCCTTTCTTCTTCATCTTGAGATAACGTCTAATCTTTCTGTCTCTATGAATTTGTATATTTTATATATTTCATGTAATACAATTCTATAATATTTGTCCTTTTTTAATGTAAAAACATTTTATGTACAACTGCAGGAGAAATAATACACAGATAGCTTGAACATAAAAACAGGTTATAATTCAAAAGTCTGGAGTTATTTGAAACTGGAAAATATTTTCTCTGTAGAAAATAGTAAAAATGATAACATTTCCCATTAAGCCCTTTTAAGCCAAATGATAGTTGAATTATACATATAAATATTGATTAGATCCTGGGATACAGAAGATATCTATCTTTGTCTGTTCAGAGAGCTATGTTTTACTTAAGTTGTGAGTGAGATTCCTATTCATCTTCCCCTTCACTGTTTGATTTACGGCAGACATTTTTCTATAGGCTAATCCATAATCTAAAAAGATTTTAGCTTCCCCTCCTGAAAGTACAGCCAGCATTTTCTTTCATCAGCTTGATACGGTACAAATTCTTATCCTGATAGTGAAATGTTTCACTAAAGCTTGCCCAGTGATTGGGCAAAACCAAAACTTATTATAAGCCACAGTCATCCTAGGGTCCCCCCTGCTAGGTAGCCTCCCTGGATCTGTGGGTTGCAGTCTGATTGTCCTTTAGTTTATATCTAGTATCCACTCATGAGTGAGTACATACCATGTTTGTCCTTCTAAGTCTGGGTTACCTCACTCAGGATGATATTTTCTAGTTCCATCCATTTGCGTACAAATTTCATGATGTCATTTTTCTCTGCTGAGTAGTACTCCGTCGTGTATATGTACACATTTTTTTAATCCATTCTTCAGTTGACGAGCATCTAGGTTGTTTCCACATTCTGGCTATTATGAATAATGCTGCTATGAACATAGTTGAGCATGTATCTTTGTGGTATTATTGAGCATTCCTTGGGTATATGCCCAAGAGTGGTATGGCTGGGTCTTGAGGTAGATCTATTCCCAATTTTCTGAGAAACTGCCATACTGATTTCCACAGTGGTTGTACAAGTTTGCACTCCCACCAACAGTGGAGGAGTGTTCCCCTTGCTCCACATCCTCTTCAACATAGACTGTGATTAGTGTTTTTGATCATAGCCATTCTGACAGGTGTAAGGTGGTATCTGAGGGTCGTTTTGATTTGCATTTCTCTGATGACTAAGGATTTTGAGCATTTCCTTAAATGTCTTTCAGCCATTTGAGATTCTTCTTTTGAGAATTTTCTGTTTAGCTCTGTAGTCCATTTTTTGATTGGATTGTTCAGTATTTTGAGGTCTAGTTTCTTGAGTTCTTTATATACTTTGGAGATCAGTCCTCTGTCAGATGTGGGGTTGGTAAAGATCTTTTCCCATTCTGTAGGCTGTCTTTTTGTCTTATTGACCGTGTCTTTTGCCCTACAACAGCTTCTCAGTTTCAAGAGGTCCCATTTATTAATTGTTGTTCTCAATGTCTGTGCTGCTGGTGTTATATTTAGGAAGTGATCTCCTGTGCCAATGTGTTCAAGTGTACTTCCTACTTTCTCTTCTATCAAGTTCAGTGTAGCTGGATTTATGTTGAGGTCTTTGATCCACTTGGACTTGAATTTTGTGCATGGTGACAGATATGGATCTATTTGCAATCTTTTACATGTTGACATCCAGTTATGCCAGCACCATTTGTTGAAGATACTTTCTTTTTTCCATTGTATAGTTTTGGCTTCTTTGTCAAAAATTAGGTGTTCATGTGTGCGTGGGTTAATATCAGGGTCTTCAATTCGATTCCATTGGTCCGTATGTCAGTTTTTATGCCAGTATCAAGCTGTTTTTATTATTATAGCTCTATAGTAGAGCTTGAGATCAGGGATGGTGATGCCTCCAGAGATTGCTTTATTATACAGGATTCTTGGGCTGGAGAGATGGCTCAGCCGTTAAAGGCTAGGCTCACAACCAAAAATATTATACAGGATTCTTTTAGCTATCCTGGGTTTTTTGTTTTTCCATATGAAGTTGAGTATTGTTCTTTCCAAGTCTGTGAAGAATTGTATTGGGATTTTGATGGGGATTGCACTGAATCTGTAGATTGCTTTTGGTAAGATTACCATTTTCACTATGTTAATCCTACCTATCCATGAGCATGGGAGATCCTTCCATTTTCTGATATCTTCTTCAATTTCTTTCTTTAGAGATTTAAAGTTCTTATCAAAAAGGTCCTTCACTTGTTTAGTTAGTGTTATCCCAAGGTATTTTATATTATTTGTGGCTATTGTAAAGGGTGATGTTTCTCTGACTTCTTTCTCAGCCCTTTTATCATTTGTGTATGGGAGGGCTACTGATTTTTTGAGTTGATCTTGTATCCTGCCACCTTACTGAAGGAGTTTATCAGCTGTAGGAGATCCTTGGTAGAATTTTTGGGGTCACTTATGTATACTATCATATCATCTGCAAATAGTGAAAGTTTGACTTCTTCCTTTCCAATTGTATCCCTTTGATCTCCTTTTGTTGTCTTATTGCTCTGGCTAGAACTTCTAGTACTATATTGAATAAATATGGGGAGAGTGGACAGCCCTGTCTTGTTCCTGATTTTAGTGGAATCGCATTGAGTTTCTCTCTGTTTAATTTGATGGTGACTGTTGGCTTGCTGTAAATTGCCTTTATTATGCTTAGGTATGTTCCTTGTATTCCTGATCTCTCTAAGACCTTTATCATGAAGGGGTGTTGGATTTTGTCAAAGGCTTTTTCAGCATCTAATGAGATGATCATGTGTTTTTTTTTTTTCTTTCAGTCTGTTTATATGGTGTATTACATTGACAAATTTTCGTATGTTGAACCATCCTTGCATCCCTGGGATGAAACCTACTTGGTCATGGTGGGTAATTTTTTTGATGTATTCTTGGATTTGGTTTGCCAATATTTTGCTGAGTATTTTTGCATCATTGTTCATGAGGAAGATTGGTCTGTAATTCTCTTTCTTTGTTGCATCTTTGTGTGGTTTGGCTATCAGGGTAACTGTAGCCTCATAAAAAGAGTTTGGTAATGTTCCTGCTGTTTCTATTGTGTGGAACAATTTGAAGAGTATTGGAATTATCTCTTCTTTGAAAATCTGGTAGAATTCTGCACTGAAACCATCTGGTCCTGGGCTTTTTTTGGTTGGCAGACTTTTAATGACTGTTTCTATTTCCTTAGAGGTTATTGGTCTATTTAAATAATTTACCAGGTCTTGATTTAACTTTGGTATGTGGTACCTATCCAGAAAAATTGTCCATTTCTTTCAGATTTTCCAATTTTGTCGAGTACAGGTTTTTGAAGTATGATCTGATGATTCTCTGGATTTCCTCGTTGTCTGTTGTTATGTCTCCCTTTTCATTTCTGATTTTGTTAATTTGGATGCTCTCTCTCTCTGCCTTTTGGTGAATTTGGATAGGGGTTTGTCTAGCTTGTTGATTTTTTCAAAGAACCAACTCTTTGTTTCATTGATTCTTTGCATTGTTCTCTTTGTTTCTATTTCATTGATTTCAGCCCTCAATTTGAATATTTCCTGGCATCTATTCCTCCTGGGTGAGTTTACAATGTAGTATAAAAACTTCACTGAAGCCAGGCATAGTGGCTTTTAAATCCCAGCACTGGCGAAGCACAGGCAGGTAGATCTCTGTGAGTTCAAGGCAAGCCTGGTCTACTCCAGGACAGCAAGGCTACACAGAGAAACCCTGTCTCAATAAATAAATAAATAAACAAACAAACAAACAAATAAATGGCTGAACAGGACTGAACGTAGAGTTCAGCCCTGAGACAGCCTCAGTGGCTCAGAACCGTGGCTGGAGGGAGGAGAGTGGAATGGTTAGGTGAGGCAAACATATCACTGCTTTGATGCTATGGGCCACCAGATAGCCACGCGTCCCTCATCTTCATCAGAAGAGAGCCGTAGGACAGTCTCCAGTCTTTGGTGGCCTGAGGTGGGAATCAGGAAAGGAGCAGAAGTGGCAAAGTCTGAGGTCCACACCTATGAGGGGAGGTGGACACCACCCAGAGCAATCGTCCAGTGGGAGGGAGCATGATGGAGACACACGTTTGTTTGTTTGTTTGTTTGTTTGTTTGTTTGTTTGTTCTTGAGATGAGTTTTATGCATCTTAGGCTGACCTCAAACTCACTAAATACTGTGGATGACTGTAAACTTTTAAAAAAATTATTTTTATTTTATTGATTTTGTTTTTGAGACAGAGTCTCACTCTGTAGTCCTGGCTGTCCTGGAACTCTCTTGTAGATCAGGTTGGGCTTGAACTCACAGAGACCTGCCTGCCTCTGTCTCCTGAGTGCTGAGATTAAAGGTGTGGATCACCACTGCCTGACATAAGATTTTATTTTATTTTTTATTTATTTTTTTCTTTTTTTTTTTTTAGCTGAGGATCGAACCCAGGGTGCTTTACCACTGAGCTAAATCCCCAACAAAGATTTTATTTTTTAAATTATGTATATGTGTATATCTGTGTTTGAGTATGTTGTGCACATGAACGAAGTGCCTGAAGAGGCCAGAAGAGGGTGCCAGATCCCTCAAAGCTGAGGTTTCAGGTGTTAGTGAACACTTGGCTTGCGTGGGTTCTGGGATCCAAGCTCTGGTCCTCAAGCCCTGTGCAAGGGCTCTTAGCTGCTGAGCCATCTCTCCTACCCAGGGGAACCTTCCTGATAGTAATGGAGTTGCAGGTAGAGGCTTCCAAACTCAGCCTTGGGTGCCAATTCCACCAACCAGGCTCTCCTACAAGTTCCCCCACCTCCCTAAATAGTGACACCATCTGGGAACAAGTGTTCAAAACAAGAGCTGGTGGGGGGCATTTCAGATTCAAACTATAACACTGGAAACAGCTTCCGAGGGGGCAGATACCAACTGAGGAGGCCTGAGAAGAATGGTACGGCCCCTTGACTGCTAGAGAAGCCGAGAACCAGCTTCCAGAGAACTCACCTGGGTGGGTACCTACAGCCCCACCCCACCAACTGGACCACAGGAGTCAGTATGGGGGCATCCATGTAGGAGCTTGTGCTGTGGAGGGCACCAAGGGGGAAGCTGGGCTCGCTCCCTGCTCATTAGCTGTCTTGGAGTTGTTTGTTTTGAGATAGTCTCACTACATGGCCTTAGCTGGCCTAGAACTCTATAGGTAGACCAGGTTGGCCTTGAACTCAGAGATCTACCTGCCTCAGCCTCACAGGTGCTGGGATTAAAAGGCTTGCACATTTGAAACACCTTGCCTGCCCTGAGCAGGAAGCAGTAGCCCAGGGCACAGCTGCCATGACATGGCTTGTACGGATGTGGGGAGGCAGCACCGGCAGGCCAGGCTCATTCTGTGGCGCCATCACAGTAGCCTGGTGACAACTATGGGAAAGAGCAAGGCCAAGGAGAGGCGGACAAGAGGAACAGAAGGGGAAACCGAGGCCAGAGAGTCACTGAAGTGGCATTACGGAACCTGGAAGTGGGATCTGGCACCTGGATCTTCTGGCATCCCTGGCACAGAGTCCTGGGGCAAGAGGGAGGAGAGGGGACTGGGCACCAGGTGTAGCATTGCCACTGAGGACAAGGCCAGCCCAGGCATTCTGTCCACTGTAAGTCACACCTGTACAACTCTGAGGTGTTAGGACCAAGGGTACCCTGGACATCTAGAAAGGAGGGTACCCTCCTCCTGTTTGGCCCTCCGAACTCACTGTTCACAATGAGTACACAAGGCTGCAGGAGAAAGCCCAGCTCACCATGGGGACAGTGCAGATCCCAGCCAGATGGGCCTCCACTGTGTGGAGCTGTGCGGCCCCAGACATGCTTCTTCACCTCTGGAACGTCGGTTTCTCTGCTGTGCTATTAAAGAAGGGGTGTCCAGGTGGTGGGTCAGCCCTACACATGACATGTGTAAGCATCTTTTTAAATAAACTTTTATTTTTTTAATTTATGTATGTGTATGGGTATTCTGCCTGCATCTTTGTCTGTGTATCATGTACACAGCCTGTGACTGCAGAGACCAGAAGACAGTGTGGGATCCCCTGGGACCATGTGGGTGCTGGGAATCAAATCCAGGTCCTCAGGAAGGGCAGCCAGTGGTCTTAACCACTGAGCCATCTCTCCAACCCCCATGCCTGAGTATCTTAAGCTTTTCTTCATTTTGATGCAAACTACTGCTATATAGCCCAGGCTGGCCCCTAACTTATGGCGATCCTTCTGCCTCAACCTCTTAAATACTGGTGTCACAGGCAGACATCACCACGCCTTTGTATTTCTTATTTTTATTATTACTGTTTTGTGCATGTGTGTTTTTAAATCTTTATTTTATGTATGGGAGGAGGTTGCATATATATGTAAATGCCCTGGAAGCCTTTGGATTTCCATGGAGGTAGAGTTTAGACAGTTATGAAGTACCAAACATGGGTGCTGGGATCTGAACTTGAGTCTTCTGCAAGAGCAGTGCATATTTTCACCACTGAGCCATCGCTCTCTCTCCAGTCCTTCCACCTTGTTTTGTGAGACAGAGCGTGTTACTGATCCTGGAATTACTGATCAGGCTAGACTTGCTGTGTTGTGGAATATTATTTTAAGATGTGTTACATTCATTTCTGCTGTGGAACATTTGTTTAATGATGCAAAGGTGTGTTGCATTCTTTTATGTTGCATTTGTTTAACTCTGTGAGGCTGTGTTACTTTGCCTGTCTAAGACACCTGATTGGTCTAATAGAGAGCTGAACGGCCAATAGTGAGGCAGGAGAAAGGATAGGTGGGGCTGGAAGACAGAGAGAATGAATAGAAGGAGAACACTGGGAGGAAAAGAAGAGCAAGAAAACAAGGAGAGGAGAGAAAACAAGGAGAGGAGGACTCCAGAGACCAGTCACCCAGTCACACAACCAGACATGGAATAAGAAGGAAAGAAAAGATATACAGAAACAGAGAAAGGTAAAAGCCCAGAGAGATGGGATAATTTAAGTTAAGGAAAGCTGGCTAGAAACAAGCCAAGCTAAGGCCAGGCATTTATAAGTAAGAATACGTCTCTGTGTGTGATTATTTGGGAGCTGGGTGGTGGGCCCCTTAAAGAGCCAAAGAGTAGAAAGAGCAAGAGAATAACCAACTTCATCACTGACCAGTCAGCCCCAGGGATCCTCTTGTCTCTGCTTCCTTAGTGGTGGGATCACAAGCATATGGTACTGGGCTTAGCTTTATGTGGGTGCTCAGGATCCAAACTCAGGTCCTCATGCTTGTTCAGCAACACAACAAGCACTTTACCCACAGAGCCATCTCCCCCAGGCCCTTGTGTGTGTGTGTGTGTGTGTGTGTGTGTGTGTAACAAGGTGTCATGTAGCCTAAGCTGGTCTTGAACTTTATATGTAGCCTAGTGTGACCTGATCCTGTCTTCCACCTCTCAAGTGCTGGGATCACAGGCAGGTGCCGCCCTGCCCTGTTGCATGTTTTAACTTTAAGAGAATTCCCAGCCCTAAGCAGAAAAGCTGCAGGGCTGGGACATAGTGAAAGAAGGGCACATTCTGGTCCCTGGAGTGCCAAAGCATCACTTGCTCACTAACAGTTCTGAGGCGTTGCTGTCAAACTGATGAGTCAGGAGACAAGTTCCCACACTGAAACTGGAAAGGTCCCTGAGCTGAAGCTTAAGCCAGGCTGGAGGGCCAAGCCCCAGGGGACAGTCTGTGTAGCTGCTGAGTGCTAATACAGCCCAGCAAAGACACACAGCAGGGGACAGTAGGCGAGGTCAGGGACCATCCCAGTGCCTGCTGGCTGTGCAGACAGCCTAGAATTCTTCAGGAGTGTCCCACACCACACACATACCCACAAGTAGCCAGGGGATGCCACAGGCTGTAGGCAGAGCCTACTGAGAGAGGGCAGATCCCATGGACCCTCAAGAATGAGAGGGGGAGGAAGAACCCCTAGGCTGAGGGCCCCAGGGCCCTCACTCTCCAGCTCCTACTGGGGACAAAGTCCCCTTTCTTGGGGTCTTCCTGTGGCCTCTGCCCATAGACATCCCAGCTTCCAAAGGGAGGGTGCTGAGCCACCCTATGAGTCACTGTGCCCACTTCCTGCCACATGGAACCTGTGGCTGAGTCACCAGCCCCCCAAAGGGAATGACTGGCCACAGAGCCGGAAAGCTGGAGTCTGAGGGTGGCATGACAGGATACTGGCCCCATGTGCCCTGCTCCCCTCCCAGGGCCACCATATCCCCTACGGAACTGGAGCCCCTTCAGGATTGGTCTTGGCTGTTGTCTCCCCCAGAATAACAACAGAAGAAGCCAGGCCTCGGAGCACAGGCCTGCCAGTCTAGCACTTGGGAAGTGGATACAGGAGGATCAGGAGTTCAAGGTCATCTTCAAACTCATTTCCACAGCAGAGGATGGCTTCAAACTTCTGACCCTCCTGCCTCTACCTCTGCAGGTGTGTGTCACCACAGCTGGTTTATAAAGTGTTGGGGATGGTGCCAGAGCTTTGTGTATGGCAGGCAAGTACTCTTTAACTCAGCAACAGCCCCAGCTGGTTCTGCTTTTGTGAGACAGGGTCTTATGTATCCCAGACAGGCGTGGGAGGTAAGGATTCAGTCTCTATTCCAAGGTCTCTCACCAGGCAAGCTCCCAAGCACCATGAAGATTGCACAGTGGGGCCTGTGAAGCTTTACCAGTTTTGCAGGAGGTTGGAGCCAGAAGCCAGAAGTTGGTGGGATTGGACTGGATCCAATCACAGCTCCGCCTACCCCAGGGCCTACCCCAGGGCCATGCTCTGGAGGATGTCCTCCTGCATCAGAGCTCTCTTTTGGGACACAGGGGAATTGAGATTTCTTTGACCTATACAGGGACTAGGGATACAGAAAGGGTGATAATTTGGGCTTGGGGACAGGTGTCATGAGGCCTTGGGGAATGGCGCTCCGGTCCCTGGTCTAGGGCAGGCTCCCACAGAGGCTAAGCCTGGTTCCATCTTCTCATGGCTGGGAATATAGGGCTGAGTCCTGAAGCCCCAGTCCCTGAATCCTCGCCCTCACAACATGCATTCCAGTCCCTAGTTCCAGGCAAACCCACTTCTTAGCTTGTCCCACTCTCTTCCCCAAAGTCACCTGGAGAAGTTTTAAGCTGGGAAGGTGGCCTCTCATCCCAAGCTTGTGAGCCTGCAAATTGAAGACCTGGGACAGGGAGGGAAGCTTGATGGTCTGGGAAGCAGTGGGCTTGTCTCTTGAGGTGGACCATGACCCTCCAGGCAAGTTCCTGTGTCACACAGGGCAAGTGACCACTGTGAATCTGAGCGTTCTTCCATGTGAGCTGTTCATGAATTACAAATGAGTGCCCGAGATTACACATTAGGGCAGATCAGCCTTTGTGAGCCCAACAAGTGGGCGAAGAAAGCGTTATTTGGACCCTTTCCTTTGCTCAGGGGAAATGGAGGCTCTGACAAGTTAAGCAACCTGTGTAAGGCAACCCAGCTAGCTAGCAGAGCTGCTATCTGCTGGATGGCAGACAGCCTGTTAAAGGATCAAGGAGCTCTGGCCTCCTGCCTAAGGCTCCTTCATCCAGGACTGCAGCCACCCAGAACGGGGCAGGAGGGGGCAACCTCCTGAGGAGAGTGCAGCACTGAGGAAACCCACCCTCCAGATAAACAAAGTATTTCCTTCCAGAGCTGGAGCCCTGGGGGAGGGGGTGCCACAAGTGCACAAGTGTTTATAGAGACAGATGTTTGGGATGGAAAAAGAGAGACAGCCTCCTCCGTCCCCATGGAGACGGAGGAAGTTTGCAGCTCAGGCAGCAGCAACTGGGGATGAAAAAGGAGAAGGGAAAAAGGGAGGGGATGGGGCTGACCCACTGAAAACCCTTTGACATTTGCTGATGCTGGTGCCTAACAAATGGGCGTCGCCAAGGCAACCGGCCTGCCAGCACAGGGCTGCCAATCCCAGCTGGAACTGGGGCCAGAGCCAGGGAGATGGCCAGG
>CABHPR010068423.1:0-12143 GCA_902168415.1 Peromyscus melanophrys | reverse complement strand
ATGATATTTTCTAGTTCCATCAATTGCCTGCAAATTTCATGATATCATTGTTTTTTTTACTTCTGAGTAGTACTCCATTGTGTATATGTGCCACATTTTCTTTGTCCATTCTTCAGTTGACGGGCATCTAGGTTGTTTCCAGGTTCTTGCTATTATGAATAATGCTGATATGAACATAGTTGAGCATGTGTCCTTGGGGTAAGACAGAGCATTCCTTCTTCCATTTCTTTAAGGGAATTTTTTTATTTCCTCTTTGAGGGAATTTTTTATTTCTTCTTTAAGGGCCTCTATCATCTTCTTAAAGTCATTTTTACGAGTGATTTCTTCTGTTTCTTCTGCCTTGGTATGTTCAGGTTTTGCAGGTGTAGAATCACTAGGTTCTGTTGTTGCCATATAGGTCTTTATGTTGTTGCCTGTTGTTGCCTGTATTTTTGCACTGGCGTCTACTCATCTCTTCCTCTGCTCGGTGCAGGCGGTGTCTGTGTCTGAGAGTGCCTCTCTTGTTCTAATTTTTAGTCTTGGTTCACTAGGAGTTCTTGGTTAAATTGGTACTGTTGGGCTGTTTCTTCGGGAGCAGCTGATCTCAGTCGGTGAAGTATATACTTATGATTCTGGTGATCTGGTTCGGTGACTGTGTGGCGCCTTCTTCTGTGTTCTCAGGTCACGTTTTGCTCATTCATCAACTCCTCAGCTGATCTTGTTTCCTCAGACTTCAAACTGTAGGGATCTGAATCCTCTCCCGGATAGATTTCAGCTGAGCAGGGTAGTCTCACCAACACCTCCAAGTTGTTGGGTTTCCCAGGGTCAGCAGCTGGGCCCTGGGTTGGCCTCAGACAGAGTGTTCAGATTTGTTCTGGTTCCGTCCCATGAGATAGCTTCTTCCAGGGGGGGTTGGGATTAAAGGCGTCTCTGTTCCAAGCTCTTGATTAAGAGCTTGTTTTCACTAACTCTTCAGCGGGTAATAGCTCAGTTTCTGGTCTTTATTGCAATTGTGTTTCGGCTGCCCGCCTGCCTGCCTCCGCGTCGGGCCTGCCTGCCTCTGCCAGCCGCCGCGGGGCCTTTCCACCTCTGCCTGCCACCACTGCACCCTTCCGCCGAGCATTCCTTGGGTATATGCCCAAGAGTGGTATAACTGGGTCTTGAGGAAGACTTATTCTCAATTTTCTGGGAAACCGCCATACTGATTTTCAGAGTGGCTGTACAAGTTTGCATTCCCACCAACAGTGGAGGAGTGTTCTCCTTTCTCCACATCCTCTCCAACATAAGATGTCTTCAGTGTTTTTGATCATAGCCATTCTGACAGGTGTAAGATGGTATCTCAGAGTTGTTTTGATTTGCATTTCCCTAATGACTAAGGATGTTGAGCAATTCCTTAAATGTCTTTCAGCCATTTGAGATTCTTCTTTTGAGAATTCTTTGTTTAGCTCTGTAGCCCATTTTTAAATTGGATTGTTCAGTGTTTTGATGTCTAGCTTTTTGAGTTCTTTATATATTTTGGAGATCAGCCCTCTGTCAGATGTGGGGTTGGTGAAGATATTTTCCCATTCTGTAGGCTGTCATTTTGTCTTATTGACCATGACCTTTGCTCTACAAAAGTTTCTCAGTTTCAGGAGGTCCCATTTATTAATTGTTGCTCTCAGTGTCTGTGCTACTGGTTTTATATTTAGGAAGTGATCTCCTGTGCCAATGTATTCAAGACTACTTCCTACTTTCTCTTCTGTCAAGTTCAGTGTAACTGGATTTATGTTGAGGTCATTGATCCACTTGGACTTGAGTTTTGTGCACGGTGACAGATATGGATCTATTGGCAATCTTCTGCATGTTGACATCCAGTTATGCCAGCACTTTGTTGAAGATGCTTTCTTTTTTCCATTGTACAGTTTTGGCTTCATTGTCAACAATCAGGTGTTCATAGGTGTGTGGATTAATGTCAGAGTCTTCAATTCGATTCCATTGGTCCACATGTTGGTTTTTATGCCAATACCAAACTGTTTTTATTACTGTAGCTCTATAGTAGACCTTGAAGTTAGGGATAGTGATGCCTCCAGAGGTTGTTATTGTACAGGATTCTTTTAGCTATCCTGGGTTTTCTGTTTTTCCAAATGAAGTTGATTATTGTTCTTTCTAGGTCTGTGAAGAATTGTGTTGGGGTTTTGATAGGGATTGCATTGAATCTGTAGATTACTTTTGGTAAGATTGCCATTTTTACTATGTTAATTCTACCTATCCATGAGCATGGGAGATCTTTCCATTTTCTGATATCTTCTTCAATTTCTTTCTTCAGAGACTTAAAGTTTTTTTATCCTACAGGTCTTTCACTTGCTTAGTTAGAGTTACCCAAAGGTATTTTATATTATTAGTGGCTATTGTAAAGGGTGATGTATCTCTGATTTCTTTCCCAGCCCGTTTGTCATTTGCATATAGGAGGGATACTGATTTTTTTGAGTTCATCTTGTATCCTGCCACATTACTGAAGGAGTTTATCAGCTGTAGGAGTTCCCTGGTAGAATTTTTGGGGTCACTTATGTATACTATCATAATGTCTGAAATAGTGAAAGCTTGACTTCTTCCTTTCCAATTTGCATCCCCTTGATCTCCTTTTGTTGTCTTATTGCTCAGTTTGCCAGTTTTTTTATTGAATATTTTTGCATCAATGTTCATGAGGGTGATTGGTCTATAATTCTCTTTTTTGTTATGTTAATGAGGTTTGGTATCAGGATAACTGCAGCCTCATAAAAAAGTTTAGCATTAACTCTTCTGTAACATTCTGGAAGAATTCTGCTCTGAAACCATCTGACCCTGGAATTTTTTTGGTTAGGAGACTTTTAATGGCTGCTTCTATTTCCTTAGGTGTTATGGGTCTATTTAAATGGTTTATCTGATCTTGATTTATTTTGGTATGTGATACCTCTCCAGAAAACTGTCTATTTCTTTTACATTTTCCAATATTTTGGAGTACAGATTTTCGAAGTATGACCTAGTGATTCTCTGGATTTCCTCAGTGTCTGTTGTTATGTCCCCCTTTTCATTTCTAATTTTGTTAATTTGGATGCTCTTTTTCTGCCTTTTGTTTAGTTTGAATAAGGGTTTGTCTATCTTGTTGATTTTCTCGAAGAACCAACTCTTTGTTTCATTGATTTTTTGTATTGTTCTCTTTGTTTTTATTTTATTGATTTCATCCCAGAGTTTGATTATTTCCTGGTGTCTACTCCTCCTGGGTGAGTTTGCTTCTTTTTGTTCTAGAGTTTTCAGGTGTGTTAAGTCGCTAGTGTGAGTTTTCCACAAATTTTTTATGTAGACACTTAATGCTATGAACTTTCCTCTTAGTGCTGCTTTTATAGTGTCCCACAAGTTTGGGTATGTTGTGCATTCATTTTCATTGAATTCTAGGAAGTCTTTCATTTCTCTCTTTAGTTTTTCCTTGACCCAGTGATAATCAGTTGAGAACTGTTCAGTTTCCATGAGTTTTTAGGCTTTCTCTAGTTTGTGTTCTTGAATTCTAACTTTAACCCATGGTGATCTGATAATATAAAGGGGGTTATTACAAATTTTTTTGCATCTATTTATATTTGCTTTGTGACTGAGTATGTGGTCAGTTTTAGAAAAGTTTCCATGAGGTGCTGAGAAGAAGGTATATTCTTTTGTGTTTTGGTGAAATGTTCTATACATGTCTGATAAGTCCATTTGAGTCATAACATCTGTTAGTTCACTTATTTTTCTGTTAAGTTTTTGTTTGGCAGACCTGTCCATTGGTGAAATTGGGATGTTGAAATTTCCCACTGTTAATGTGTGGACTTTGGTGTGTGGTTTAAGCTTTAGTAATGTTTCTTTTACAAATGTTGGTGCCCTTGTATTTGGGGCATAAATATTCAGAATTGAGACTTCATCCTGATGGATGTTTTTTCTTTGATAAATATGAAATGTCTTTCTCCATCTCTTTTGATTGATTTTAGTTTGAAGTCTATTTTGTTAGATATTAGGATAGCTACTCTGTCTTGCTGCTTAGGTCTATTCAATTTGAAAAATCTTTTCCCAGCTCTTTACCGTGAGGCAATGTTTGTTTTGAAGTTGAGGTGTGTTTCTGGTGTGCAGAAGAAGGATGGATTCTCTTTTCACATCCGCTCATTTAACCCATGTCTTCTTATTGGTGAATTGAATCCATTGATATTAAGGCATATTAATGAGCAGTGATTGTTAATTCCTGTTATTTTTTGGTTTTGGTGGTGATGGTGGTACTGTTTGTGTGTTTCCCTTCTTTGGAATTTGCTGGTGTGAGATTATCTATTGCCATGATACCATGTTTACGTGGGTGCAGCTAACTTCCTTGGGTTGGAGTTTTCCTCCTTGTACTTTCTGTAGGGCTGGATTTGTGGATAGGTATTGTTTAAACCTGGTTTTGACAGGAAATATCTTGTTTTCTCCATCTATGGTAGTTGAAAGTATTGCTGGGTATAGTAGTCCGGGCTGCATCCATGGTCTTTCACTGTTTGCAAAACATCTGTCCAGGACCTTCTGGCTTTCTGAGTCTCCATTGAGGATTTGGGTGTCATTCTGATAAGTCTGTTTTTATATGTTACTTGGTCTTTTTCCTTTGCAGCTCTTAATATTTTTTTCTTTATTTGGTATATTTAGTGTTTTGATTATTATTTGGCGAGAGGATTTTTTTTTTTGGTCTAATCTATCTGTTGTTCTGTAAGCTTCTTGTATCTTCATAGGCATGTCCTTCTTTAGGTTGGGAAAGTTTTCTTCTATGATTTTGTTGAATATATTTTCTGTGCCTTTGAGCTGGAATTCTTCTTTTTCTTCTATACTTATTATTCTCAGGTTTGGTCTTTCCACAGTGTTCCAGATTTTCTAGATGTGTGTGTTAAGAAATTTTTGGATTTGACATTTTCTTTGATCAATGAATCTATTTCCTCTATCATATCTTCAATGCCTGTGGTCATCTCTTCCATCTCTTGCATTCTGTTAGTGATGTTTTCACCTCTAGTTCCGGTTCATTTATCTAGAGTTTCCATTTCCAGAATTCCCTAGGTTTATGTTTTCTTTAGTGCCTCTACTTCAATTTTCAAGTCTTGAACTGTTTCCTTCACCTCTTTGATTGTTTTTTTTCTTGGCTTTCTTTAAGGAATTTATTGATTTCTTCCAATTTTTTTGTTTGTCTTTTCATTGGTTTCTTTAAGGGATTTTTTCATTTCTTTAAGGGCCTCTATCATCTTCATAAAGTTATTTTTACAGTTATTTTCTTCTACTTCATCTGTGTTGGTATGTTCAGGTCTCGCTGTGGTAGAACCGCTGGGTTCTGTTGGTGCCATGTTGCCCTTTATGTCGTTGACTATATTCTTACACTGTCATTTACCCATCTGGGTTTGGGATAATTATAGGTACAGGTGTTGATTCTTGTTTTGTCTTTGTTGGATGGGTGTTTTGTTCCTTTGTTATCTGTTTCTTTTATTGTCTTTTGGCCTAAATGGCCAAGGGTTCTGGTGGTTGGCTGGTCCTCAGGCCCAGTAGGGTTCTCAGCTGAGATTGTGAGAGTTTCGGTGTCTAAATCCAGTGTGTCTTCCAGTTCTTCTGGCTGGTGTGGGTTTTACTTGTGACTATGGAGTCTGTTTTTCCCCCTGGTATGGGTTGTGCCTGTGCCTATGGAGTCTGTTCTTCCAGCTGGTGTGGGTTGTGTCTTTACCTGTTCTCCTGCCTGATGTGGGTGGTGCTTGTGCCTATAGGGTCTACTGATGTTGCAGGGGAGGGCTGGACACAGGGAGCATGATGGATTAGGTGGGTTTGGGCAGCAGAGTGGTTCTTGGGGAAACAGAATCTAGTGTGTGTTGGTGGTGGCAGGTCTCTCACCTGCTGGCCTGCTACTGGGGACTACACCAGAGCAGTGGAGTTCCACCAGAGTTGTGGGAGGGCCTAGCTGCCTTACTGTGGCTGAGATGGGAGGGGGAGGGGCATGGGATGTGCCTCGAGGTTTAAGACCTAGAGACTGGAGAGACCAGTCACTCACCTGTCCTTCCAACTGGTGTGTGTGTAGTCCTTGTGCCTATAGGGGTCTGCTAATGTTGGGGAGGTGGCCATGGGGAGAATGATGGGGTGGGCAGGTTTGGGTGGCAGAATGGGTCTTGGGGGAACAGAGCCCAGTGGTTGTTTTTGGTGGTGGTGCAGCCTGCCTGCAGGTCTCTCACCTGCTGGCCTGCTGCTGAGGACTGCACCAGAGCAGTGGAGTTCCACCAGAGCTGAGACATGGCCCAGCTGCCTTGCTGTGGCTGAGATTGGAGGGGAGGGGCACTAGATGTGCCCTGGGGCTTAAGACCTTGAGGTTGGGACAGTTCAGTTGGGAGATCAGTCACTCACCGTTCTTCTAACTGGTGTGGGTGGCACTTGTTCCTATAGGGTCTGCTGATGTTGTGGGGGAGGACTAGCCATAGGGAGAATGTTGTGGTAGGTGGGATTGGGTGGTGGAGTGGGTCTTAGGAGAATAGAGTCCAGTGGGTGGTGGTGGTAGTGCAGTGTCTCTCACCTGCTGGGGACTGCCTGACCTCAATTTTAATAGAAACTTTTCTTCTTCTTTCTATGAAACAAAAGAGCAAAAACAAAAAACAATTCTGTAGGTAGGAGACTGTAAAAATTATCAAGCATGCAATTATCCTTTAGTAAAGTTATATCACATGCTATAAATTTATTGTACAACTTATAACTATGTCACATTGTAGTTGGAAGTTTTCTCTGGTCCCACCAGGCCCCCACAGTCCTGTGGCCAGCTTATAAAATAATCATTCAGAATCTTATATTCATTATAACTGCTTGACCATTAGCTCAGGCTTATTACTGACTAGCTCTTACACTTAAATTAACCCATAATTCTTATCTATATTTAGCCATGTGGCTTGGTACCTTTTCTCAGTTCTGCCTTGTCATCTTGCTTCCTCTGTGTCTGGCTGGTGACTCCTGACTCAGCCCTTCCTCTTCCCAAGGATTCTCCTTGTCTGCTCACTTCACCTATACTTCTTGCCTGGCTACTGGCCAATCAGCATTTTATGAAGCCAGTGTACAAGGGCATTATCCCACAGTATCACATTTCATTTAATGTATGATGGCTTTTTAAATGTGATATTAAACATTAGAAATATTGGGTTTTTCTTATATTCTATAAATTCAAATATTGAATAAAATGAGCTATGCTTATTTGAATCCCTAGTTTTTTTTGGCTTAAAGCTTCTTGAAAACCAAAGCAAGGGAGCTATGATGTTATGGGTTATCTATTTATAAAGAGAGATTTGCCCAATTTTGATGTGAGTCCATGGACACATTGATGGCAATACAAGATAGTCTGCTTTGCCACCAATTGGAGTGAGTCTGAATTATCATGGATACTGTGTCTATAACCAAGGGAGTATACTATGTTGCTGTTGGTGGCAAATATGGAAATGTTATTTCTGGGCATTGAGAAGTGAAAAACAATTCAAATATTGATGACTGAGTGTTCTTGTCTTTTTTCGTCATTGCTGTTCTAAGCCTGTTTACCCATAGTAGTCTTAAGAGATAACATTTATGTAAATACAAGTGACGTTTAGGGTTGGCATGAACCTGTGGATTGTGTCATATTTCTTTAATGTAAGGTACAATTGACTGCTTGGTAGCCTTTTATTTTGTATAGTAATGAAATTAAAAATATTGCCAATTATAGTTGTAAAATTGGCATAGACCACATGGCAATAATTCCTGCTTGACAAAGTTCCAGCATTTCAACTTTGTGGAGCACGATTCTCCAGCACCCTTTTACTTTCATTTTTAATGATTCTCTCTATTATGCCTTTCCCTTTGGAAAATTTTGTGTGGGCTTTGGTGAGGATGAACATATGTGCAATGATACCTTCTTCAAACAAATTAATTCTTTGAAAAAAATCCCCACCACTGTGGAACCATACAGTGTGATAACTCTGCCCACTCTCATATAAGTTAATATCAAGCTATTGTTATTCCCAAGTTGTGGGATTCCCCAGAGACCACCAAGGAATCCAAATCCATATGCAAAAGCAAGGAGTCTTTATTCAAGCTCAAGGTGTATTCTTTTTTCAATAAGTGCACTGGCAACCATCCCAACTCTCCCTCAGATCTTGTCTGTCTCACCACCACCCTCAGCCCCATAAACTCAAGACATCCTCTTTGGGACCTGAACCCCCACTGAAGCAGATCTCTGGCATTAAATATCACAAGTTATAAGTGGCATTCCAATGTCAGAGATGCTAAAATGTGAATAAAATGTAAGGTAGGCACAGTGACGTTAGCCTGCAACCCTATCTACAGGGAAGATAAGTTAGGGGGATTACAAAATTCAAGGCTAGCTTAGGCAATATAATTTTAAAAAACTGTAAGCTTATTTGAATATAATTTTGCATGTTTGCAGTAGGTAAAATTCTGCTATTGCTCTTCATTGAAATGCTGTGTTTGACAGTAGTAGGAAAAGCAATTATCATTATTCAACAAACACTGAGCTGTCAGGTGCTGGAAACACTGGTACATGCTTTGTATAGACTAAAGCATCACCGCAGCACTGTGTAACATAGATACTGTTTAATCCTCCTCATATGGATGAGAGAATTGAGTTATGGAGCTCAAAGAAAGCCCAAGAAGTAACCAGTAAGAAACAGATTAGAGTAGGAATCAAATCCAAGCTGAGTTAAACCTACTGGGCATTCTCTTATTGTTCAGACAGGCTGCTCTGAGCAGGGATGTAGCTCCTGATACAGCATTTGCTTGAATGGGAGAGCCAGGCACTATAGCTCCAGTACTGCAAATGAACACTTGAGTAGAGAAATAAATAAATTCTAGTTGCTGCTCTTACTTCAGAAGGAAACAAATTACATATGCTCTGGTATTTACAACTGAATGTACTTTGACATAGTATCCCATGATTTCCTAAAATATCCTTTCAATTTATAGGACTTCCCTGAACTATGCATGTATTTATAACCATCCAGATATGGTAATGTTGTTAATAGAAAACAACTGCAACATTAATGCCCAGGCATGCATATCTCTGTGAGTTCACATTAATGGTCCACATACTAGGTTTCAGGTCAGCTGGGCTACATAGTGAGATCCTGTATTGAACAGGGACTCAAAAGTAAAGCATTTAGATCACTCTCTAAATGTCTTTCATACTAATAGTACAATAATGATCACTTTTAACATATGTCACAGCGAAGGAACATCTGCCGAGGAGCCAGAACAGAGAGACGAAAAGTATGTGAGATTCGACAGAGGTAAGATTTTAACTACTCTATCTGTTCCTAACTACCCTAAATAAAACAAATAAGAGTAAAAATTTTAACACCCCCAAAGGAGTTAAGGAAATCAAATATAAATGCAGTTATTTTGTTTTAAAATTTGTTTCCTAATAGTCTGGAAAAATCAGAATCAATTAAACTATTTATAAGCACTTTCAACCATGAAAATATACTGTCAAAAATTTTGCTTATTTGATTTTGACACTGATACATGTACTGTCTTTGTATAAAGGAGAAAACTTCTTAACCTGACAGGGGACCTGTATAAGCACACTGTAATAAATTTGATTGTTAGAAAAACTGATTTTTCTTTTTTTCTTTTTTCTTTTAAATTAAAACTGCTTGGCCATTAGCTCAGGCTAACTACTGACTAGCTCTTACATTTAAACTCAGCCCAGTTTTGTTAATCTATATGTTGCCGTGTGTTCTGTAGCTTTACCTGTGTACTATTACATGCTCCTCCCTGGATGGCGGACTGGCGTCTCCTGACTCAGTCTTCCTCCCCCACAATTCTCCTTCTCTGCTTATCCCACCTATACTTCCTGCCTAGCTACTGGCCAATCAGCATTTTATTTATTAACCAATCAGAGCAACACATTCACAGCATACAGAACATCCCACAGCACTGTCTGGCCTCTATGTCTAATCTAGTGGCTGACTTGTCCTTTGATCCCCAGATAAGTTTATTAGGGTACACAATATATTGGGGTACACAATATAACACCACATTCTTTGGCTTTGGCTTGGATAATCCAACAAAAATGTTCAACAGTTGTTTTCATATGACCTACAATTGTTCTAGAAATAAAACTCCTTTTCTGGTCCCAGTTCATCTACTTGTAGAACAAATAAAACCCTTCCCACATCTATTTGAAGAGGGTAGATGTAGGTGTGAGACAGGCTTTTCTTTCTATGCTAATTTCTGTCAACATGTACCACTATAGGCACTTTATATTTTCTTAAAATGGCTAGTATATTTTCTTAAAAGTTAGTTTCTCCTCATTCTCTCATTTTCTTTTTTTCAATCTTTTTTAAAATATTTTTTAAATTAAGATATTTTCTACTCACTCTACATACCACCCACAGATCCCACCTTCTCCCTCCTCCCACCCCCAGCCCTCTCTCCCAAGCCACCCGACATCCCCATAACCCTCAAATCAAGGTCTCCCATGGTGAGTCAGCAGAGCCCAGCACACCGAGCTAAAGAAAGTCCAAGCCCCTCCCCACCACACCAAGGCTGTTCAAGGTGCCACGCTGAAGGCACCGGGCTTCCAAAAGCCTGCCCACGCAACAGGGATGGATCCCAATTTCCCTGCCCAGGTGTCCCCAGACAGATCCAGCTGAACAGCTGTCTCCCATATCCAGTGGGCCTAGTTCAGTCCCATGGGGGCTCCACATCCATTAGTCCACAGTTCATGGGTCTTCACCAGTGTGGCTGGTCATCTCTGCACATCCTCCCATCATGGTCTCGACCTCCCCTGCATGCTGAATCTGTCCTCTCTCCATTCAATTGGATTCCTGGAGCTCAGTTTGGTGCCCCTCCATGGATCCCTGCATCCACCTCCATCAGTCACTGGACGAAGGCTCTGTGATGACAGTTAGGGTGTTCACTAGACCGGTCACCAGAGTAGACCAGTCCAGGCACTCCCTCAATCACGGGCAGCAGTCCAGGGTGGGGTCATCCCTGTGGATTCCTGAGAGCCTCCCCAGCACCCTGCCTCTTCCCACTCCCATGATGTCTTCATCTATCATGGTATCTCCTTCCCTGCTCTCCCACTCTGTCCCCGATCCAGCTCGACCTTCCCATTTCCTTATGTTCTCACCCCCCATTTCTTGCCCTTCATTACCCTCCCACCCCCAGCCCACTCATGCAGATCCCATTCACTTCTGCCTCACTGGGCCATCCATGTGTCCCTCCCAGGGTCTTTCCCTGTTAGCTAGCCTCTCCGGAGCTGTGGGCTGCAGTCTGGCCATCCCTTGCCCTACATCTACTATCCACTTATGAGTGAGTACCTACTATGTTTGTCCTTCTGAATCTGGGTTACCTCACTCAGGATGATATTTTCTAGTTCCATCAATTTGCCTGCAAATTTCATGATATCATTGTTTTTACTGCTGAGTAGTGCTCCATTGTGTATATGTGCCACATTTTCTTTATCCATTCTTCAATTGAGGGCCATCTAGGTTGTTTCCAGGTTCTTGCTATTATGAATAATGCTGATATGAACATAGTTGAGCATGTGTCCTTGTGGTAAGATTGAGCATTCATTGGATATACACCCAAGAGTGGTATAGCTGGGTCTTAAGGAAGACTTATTCCCAATTATCTGAGAAACCGCCATACTGATTTCCAGAGTGGCTGTACAAGTTTGCACTCCCACCAGCAGTGGAGGAGAGTTCCCCTTGCTCCACATCCCCTCCAACATAAGCTGTCTTCAGTGGAAAAGTGATTTTTCTTTCAGTTTTTATAAAAAAAGTTTCATCCTTTGTATTGCATATGATTACAAACTTGAATGTTACTAAAATATAATTATGTCACAAACTTAATAATCAATCACTTTAGTTAATTTATTACCTAATGAGGTAATTACAATCATCTTGGTGTTTTAATTACTTTGCATTTTCTCACTTGAGACAATTTCCACATGCTTAATCAAGGTTATCATAGTCCTGTCCCATTGTAGACTGACAATGTGTCATAGAAAGTGTGATAGACTCTAAGAAGACTGTCAATCCTTATATGTTTTCTTTGTTTGTTTCTTTCTTTGGTTTTGGGTTTTTGAAGTTCTGGGGTTTGAAGGTAGGGCACTGTGACCAATCTAGGCATGCACCCTTCATATTAACTCTACCCTT
>CABHPR010068410.1:0-14461 GCA_902168415.1 Peromyscus melanophrys | reverse complement strand
ACACACACACACACACACACACACACACACACACACACACACACACAGGAAAAAGAAAAAGAAAATCATGTTTTGCCACAACTAGAAATCTTCAGTAGTGCACTGGTTTTACCTTTCTTTTTTCTTTTTCCTCATTTTCCAAAAACCAATGACCTCCACTGCAGGCAAGCAGGAAGAAAGGGGAGAAAGGGGGAAACACATCCTCCCCTCGTTCAATCTCCCATGGTCTCCACGGGGAGTGTGGTCAGAGGCTTCCTGATATCCCCCAGGCCCTATAGGTGCACAGCAGATGGAAGTTTGGCTCTACGATGATACACTACAACCCCCCAACTCAAACACTGCAGGGTAATTAACATTAACTAATAAGGAGAAGCAGGCGACAGGAAATCCAAATGGCTTCTTCACTCCTAGTGTAGTGTTGACTCCGTACTCCTGAGCTCTCCTGCCACCAGCGAAGTTCCACCCGTCAGTCACTTGTCTCAACCCTGAATCCTGTCAGACAGCAAAGCAAGGCCGTCTGAAAATATTCAAATACTGCCCAATGTGCAAACTAGCTCAAAATGTATCTGCTCACATCAGTTCCGGTCTCCAAGTCACGATCTGGCTAATTCTGTTAGCATGAGAGGCAGAAAAGCATGGGCCTGAGAACGAGCCAGACATGGGCTATGGAGCCCAACAGCCTTGGGTTTGAATCATGAACAACTCCCTGCTTTCTCTGAGGTCCGTCCTTTCTAAGCTAAAAAGCAGCTGCTAACAGCGCGGAGAAGAAGAGCACAAAGCCCGCCAATGGCCACTACCTGTTCTCCTCCCCTCTAGGACTGAGAACTACCAGGACGGCAAACCATCAATCCGCTCGAGCTCCTAGGGTCTCCTCTGGGCCCGCAGCACACTACGTAGAGCAAGTACTCAATGCAAGCTTGATGAAGAACTGAAGGGCATCAGGTATATACATACTGGTCACATTACTGCCCTCACTTCTCTAAATGGAAGTGATCACATGTAAAACACTCAAGCACAGTCTGTATTCACAGGTTCCACATCTCCAGCTCCAACCAACCTCAGTCTGAAAATACCAGGAACGAAGTCTCCATCTGGAGCCATGCACGGTGGCACACAGAGGACTACAAAGCAAAGCAAGAACTGCATGTGCATTGAACACACTCTTTTCTTCTAGTCATTATTTCTGAAACAATAGCGCACAACAGCTACTTACATAGCATGTCATGGTATGAGGCGTTATTAGTATGCCCGAGGTAACTTAAAACACAGGGCAGGTTGTACTTAGGTTAGATGCAAATATTACACCATTTTATACCAGAGACTGCACATTAAGATTATGCTATCCCAGGGGGTTACCAGACCCCTGAGGACATGAAGGGACAGCTATGAGAGAGAGAGAGAGAGAGAGAGAGAGAGAGAGAGAGAGAGACACCTCTGTGTTTATTTAGCATAAAAATTATTTTGAGACCTCGATCTCTCATGTGTCCAAAGCTGGCCTTAAACTTGTGGTTTTGCATCTCTGAGGATGAGAACTGATCCTCCTGCCACTACTCATAAGCGCTAAGATTACAGGTATTATATTACCAGGCTCAGCTGATGTGAGCATACTAGGCAAGCCCTTTACCAACTAAGCTATACCCACAGCCCTTATCTAGCCTATTAACTCATTTTTACCTCATAAGTGCAATGCAAAGATATTGGTTAATACAAATACAATGTGTTTGAACTTTAAAAAGGTCTGAAAACCACAACTTGCTAAGGCAGGTGGTTGAAAGTGCTGCAGAAGGGAAATGAGAAGAGTCAGGCTGACTTCAGTGAATCTTCTCCACTTCCTCACCACTCTTCCCTCCTCAGGCACTTCCAGTCTGGCCTCTTCCTCCCCATGTCACCTGCCAGCCAGAACCTTCCTGCTGCCAGCTCCTTGCTGACACGTGGCACTGTTCTGTCCTACAGAACCTTACCACGTTCCTGAAGCATTTCTTCTCTTAAAAAAATGTATTTAGCTTGTTTTCAGACATGGTCTTACTATGTAATTAGGTGACTTCAAACAAGCAATCCTCCTGCCTCAATCTCCCAAGTGCTGCGCCAGTACGTTCCAGGGCACTTCTCCTTTTCATGGTGATTTCTGCCTCTGAACATTCTCCAAAGACGCCAAGGTTCCTTAAGACTCTACTATGAGCAGCCTTCTGTTTGTATACCTTATACTCTGAGAAACCACGTACAATGCACACCAAGAGTTCACACACTTCTCCAGCCCCAAACTCTCTATCCTGGATCCAGACTCCAGGTCAAACCCCCGCAGTGTCTCACCCACCTGGAGGCACTGGCCCTCCTGCAGCTCTCCCAGCCAGACTGCTGCACTGAGGACAGACCCAGTAGCAAGGCTCTCCATACAACAGCCTCTGAGTCCTGCCCAAAGTTCTCTGGTGGCTTCCCACTGTATTCAGAAACCCCCAACTCCTCAGTATGGACTACAGGCCGGATAGCAACCAGCTGTCACCAGCCTCCTCCATCTGGTCAGGCCCCGTTTGCTCTGCCCTCAACAACATTGAACAAGTTTTCTGATAAGCAACAAGCTTTTCCAGCTTCACACATGGGCTCCTTCTGCCTGGTGAACTCTTCCCCCCTCCCTCCTGCCTGGCTGACACTTTCTCATCCAGTATGTCTTAAATAAATGTCACCTCCTTGAACCAAATTCTTGGTGTCTTGATTCTTCTTAATCATTTCATTTGGAGCACCGATCATATGTATAATTATATATGCCCACCTATTTACCATAGTTAACCCCAATTAACATCTGCGACCAACACAGAGATTATTTCTATTTGGTTCCCTAGCAAACAAGTCTGCAAAAAGTTACCTGCCTCAATAATGGGTATGCAATGGCATGTGACTGATACCTGCCCCATCAATGAGTGTGCAACAGCACGTGACCACATGGCTGCCAGGTGTGCCCACAGAACTGTTAGGAACCTGCACCCTGCTTTCCTGTTGCCCAGGGCTTTCCTATCCTCATCGTTTTTTTCACATTTGCTTTTTATTTTCCACATCTTGAGGAGAGGGAAAAAAACAGATTATAATGAAACCAGACAATTGAAAGTAATAACTCCATATCTTAATACCCATGCACACACAACACACATAAAAAAATCAGACATAAACATATTCCTATAAAAATTTAATTACTATAAAATAAAACTTTAAATCAGATTAAGATATCATACATTAAAGCCAAAGGAAATAAAGAGTTCTACTGTGAACATGGCAAACTGGCAACACTCAAAGGTAGCAAAGTCACTTCTGTAGCAAGATTTCTAACTGAATAGTCTGAACCCATCATCCACTTCAGACTGGCCTAAGTATGTGGCTTTGAACTCAGGGCCTTCCACACACCAGGCAAACGCCCATCGTTCAACATTTTTATTAGGATAACTAGTATTTTGCACCTTTATATAGAATTTAATTACTTGGGTTTATCAAAATCAATAAAAAAAATGAAATGTGGAAAGCACCATGCCCATGTTTTTTATCTGAAGTCTGCCTATGCCCATGACCTCACTCATCAGATCTACTACAGCAGTTAGCAGGGTAATCACAAGCAAACCACCCCCAGCAATGTGGAAAACGTGGGCAGTTGCTGTCACTAGTAACATCCACAAATCTTTTACTTAACAGCGAATGGACAACAAACTACACATCCTTCAGTCTGAAGGCTAAGCAAAAATCACATGATAATAGAAGATGACAGATTCTCTGCGTAATTTCTACCCTACTTAACACAAAAACACTTTTAAGTTGGGAGAGCACACCTGCAGGTCCAGTTCCTGGACACTGACGCAGGAGGATTCTAAGTTCAAGACTGTTCAAACTTAGAAACAATTTAAGTACCATGTGTGGCGACCTGCACCTGTAGTCCAACATAGGGGAGACTGAGGTAGGAGGATAGCTGTGAATCTAAGGCCAACCTGGGCTACATAGCGAGCTCCAGTCGATTCTGTACTACAGAGGAAGACCCTGTCTCAAAAGGAAATGTAGTGAGATTCTGTCTCAAAGTAGAATAAAAAGCACTTGGGAGCCAGGCACAGTAGCTGAGGGAGGTTTACAAGTTCTAGGCCAGGCTGAGCCAGAGCCAGACCCTCTCTCAAAAAGCAGAACAAACAAACAAAAAAGCACTGGGAATGTAGTTTGGGGTAGAGCACTTTGTCCACTGTGCTCAATGCTTAGGTTCAAGCCTTAGTACCACGATAGATAGATAGATGATGGATGGATGGATGGATGGATGGATGGATGGATGGATGGATGTAGGTAGATAGGTAGATAAGATAGATAGACACACAGACACACAGACAGGTGAGGGCTGGAGAGACGGCTCAGCAATCAGGAACATTGGCTGCTCTTCCGAAAGAACCAAGTTTGATTTCCATCAACACAAGTTGGCTCACAACCACCTGTAACTCCAGTTTTAGGAGATCCAATACCCTTTTCTGGCCTCCAAGGGCACCAGGCAAGCATGTGCTACAAAGACACACATGCAGGTAAACCTCCCATATGAATGGATGAATGAATATCAGGTGTGGTGGTTCATGTCTATATTCCCATCACTTGAGACCTAGAGTCAGGAGGATGAGTTCAAGAACATCCTTGGCTACACAGTTCAAGGTCCTACGTGAAAACAAACAGAGCAGGGAGGTAGAGATGGAAGGAATTCACAGAAGAAAAATTGTAGTTACTTGGGAAAGATAGCTTAGTGGTTAAAAGCACTCTCCACTCTCCGAGGTTCAATTCTCAGCACCTACATGGTGACTAATAACTACCCAGAACTTGTATCCCAGATCTGACACCCTATCTTGGCCTTCATGTACACTGCATATAAGTGGGCACAAACATACATGCAGGCAAGACACTCATACACACGTTTGTTGTTGTTGTTGTTTTTTAAGTTATTCAGCCAGGCAGTGGTGGCGCACGCCTTTAATCCTAGCACTCGGGAGGCAGAGCCAGGCGAATCTCTGTGAGTTCGAGGCCAGCCTGGGCTACAGAGCAAGATACAGGAAGGCATCAAAACTACACAAAGAAACCCTGTCTTGGAAAAAAAAAAAAAAAAAAAAGTTATTCAAAGACTAGAAAACACTACCCCGGGGTGTTAAAAAACAAAAGTCCCCTACTCTACTTATTCATTTCAGCCTTTTCTTCTTAAAAAAGAAATGCTCTAACTAAATATAATTACAAACTAAATATAATTGCTCTGGTTCAAAGAACCCAAAGGCCTTTGGGGATGTAAAGACAGGATGAGTTTTGTTTATTAATACTGTTGGGGTTTTTTGTTGTTCTTGTTGTTGTTGGGTTTTGGGTTTTTTTTTAAGACGGTTTTTCTTCATAGCCCTGGCTGTGCCGGAACTCACTCTGTAGACCAGGCTGGCCTTGAACTCAAAGATCCACCTGCCTCTGCCTTCTGAGTACTGGGATCAAAGGTGTGTACCACCACAGGCCAACTATTAATACTGTTTTTAAATGCTACAATCAATAGCTGTTTTCTTTTTCTTTAGGGAGAACAAATGTGAAATCTGTTTTTCTTTATCAAGACAAAGTAGAAATTCTCAATTAAACTAATTGGGTTTTTTTAGTTATTTTTGTACAAAATGCTAAGTTTATCTCATAAAAAGCAACATAAAACTATTTTTAACACTGAGTACTAAAAAATTAAGGATGCAAGGATTTTTTTTTTAGCCTTGGAAATGAAGGCTAATTACCCTCTGTAACCTAGGAACTCAGGGGACCTCTGCCAAGTCACAGAGAGGGAAATGGCATGGCAGGAAGGGTACACTCTGTGTGTGTGGAAGGGCCATAGAGAGGGGACAGGGACAAAGGTGAAGAGAGAGAAAGCATCCAGCGGGATGGAAAGCAAGCCACCCGCACCTGTGCCAAAGACCACCTCAGCACACTTCCAGCAGGGAACGGGGGATTTGAGCCCTTCTCCCTATACAGCTAAAGCTTTCAGGAACACGGTTTCCGAACTACATAACTCTGGCTAGAAATGCCACTGTGAAAATGGGATCATGGTGTGTCAGTCCACCGAATATCTATACAATGTTTTATTATTTAAGTCATCTTTATTTTCAATACTGGTTGAGTATCTAAAATGTAAAACCTTCCGAACGCAAACTTTTAAAGCACTGACATGATGGCACAAGTGGAAAATTCTATGCCTGGCACCATGTGACAAGCCTCAGTCAAAACACAGGCACACTGAAAAACTATACAGTTACCTTCACTATATATGCACACAAAGTGTGTATGAAGTATAGGTGATGTTCATGTGTAGGCTTGGATTTCATCCCTTACTGTATGTATGCAAATATTTGAAAAGATGGAAAATCTGAAACACCAAACATGTCTGATCCCAAGAATTTCAGACAAGGGATATTCAACCTGAATTACATTTGGTTCTTTAGGATTAAAGAAATTATTTTTAAAACCATTCACAAATATGTACCCAATGGCAGTTCACAACTGCCTATAACTTGAGTTTCAGGGGATCCAATGTCCTCTTCTGCTATCTGTGGGCACCTATGTGTATGTCGTACATGCAATTTGTACTTAAACTCACACAGGCACACAAAAATATTTTATCTGAAAATGAAGCAAAGTGCTATTAAAAGGCAGCAAGAGCCAATGTACCAAAGAGCACTTCAGTTCCTCTGGACGTGTGATCCTCTTAGAAATTACACTGTGTACCAAGAATGTAAGTCAGACATTCTACTTCATTTAGTATTCAGGACTGTTATATTAGCAATTAAGCTCAGAAGAGTAAAACCAATCAAAGCTTACAGTACTTCTTTCGACAGCTACTTATGTGCATATGGCATATAAGGAATATTAATAATATTGCTGAAAATGCCAGGCATCACGCTAATGTCTTATACAGCTCATCCCATGTAATCCTCCCAACAGCCAACAGATCCCATAGTCATCTGTATGTTACAGTCACTGAAACCAATTGAGAGAGGCTGAGGGACTTGTCCTACCTCACACCTAGACTGACAGCCAGAGAAGACTCTGGCTGACTGGCCACCTTGCTCTATTTTTAGTCCACCAGCCAGAAACCACCTCAAAAAGTAAGGGATCACATTAAAGCCTATGTAAAAATGTCTCATTCTTTGAAAGAGGTTAACTTTTTAACAGGTATGGGAAAGAAAAGCATAACCAAGTACACAGGCTTGACTACTTGTACCACAAAGCAAAATAAAACAACAGAGAAATTCTACCCAGGGGATCTACATCCATCACACACACAATAAGGATGAAAAAGTTCACCCACTGCACTGATTTTAAAATCTTGAATTGGGCACGGTACAATAAGCCTGTACTCCCTGCACTCAGGAGTCTGAGCAAGAGGATCACAGGGAACCCCAAACAAACAAACCAAAATTTGGATGCAGTTTTCCAAAAGAAGAGCAATTAACTGTGAAAAATTAACTACCGTCACTATGATATAGCCCCAACTTTAGCCAGGTCCACTAAAGTCCAGTTCTCAA
Source organism: Peromyscus melanophrys (assembly GCA_902168415.1). Taxonomy (NCBI): domain Eukaryota; kingdom Metazoa; phylum Chordata; class Mammalia; order Rodentia; family Cricetidae; genus Peromyscus; species Peromyscus melanophrys. The sequence continues at coordinate 6,926 of CABHPR010068410.1, read as the reverse complement.
AACTATTTCCTTGATCTCTATCAGCCCACTCTAATACAGCTCTGCTCCTGTGGCTGTAACAAATTCTTTTAAAAAGCAGTATCTTGAAAAAAGATAAGCTCATAATATAGACAGAGTTAAAAGGCACCACTGGCCAGAACTAAGAATGAAGTATGTTCAAACAAGGAAATAAAAGTGACTGTAGATAAACAGAAATACAATTTTTAAAATTAGGTCATTTCAGACCAATACACAAATTTGTAACAAGCAGCAATCTGGGATGCTCATACACACACACACACAGTATGGGCACATAATGTCTCTACATGAGAAGCATGTCAGGAGTAAATAACCCATTCTGATATTCCTCTCTCCAAAGCAAAAGCAAATCTGGGAAACAGACACAAGACAGGCAGTAGGTAATCTTCAGTCACATTTCCAGAAAAAGATAGCACCTTGGATGAGGATTCCTGCCACAGTAAGCTTTAAGGAAGGGAAGTCTCAGGCTGAGCCTGCCAAGATAAACTATGCACCCAATGAACCACTCAAAGTAGGCAAGCTTGCTATCTACGTCAGGTAAGAGTACTTCTATCCTAGCTGTAAGTTAGTTGACAAAGAAAAAAGAATAAACAGAACATTATGAACACTCAGAGTGCAAAAAAGGACATGTGAAGATCACTGCAATGCCAAACATTAACAAAACCTTCCACACACTCCAAGCAATGCACTAGAACTCAACAGAGGTATGCTGGTTATTTGGGGAAAAGGGAATCTAAAAAGGCTGGAAATGAGAGGAAAGATGATTGTTCCAGGGACATAATGCTTGAATGCTTGCAGAAGGGTTCAGTGGCAGGGCAAGGAGTGACAGGCCAGGGGTGAGCAGACAGGACTCCCACTCTGCAGTCTACTATCATTTACTAGGTCTGGGAACCAAAGTATCAAGGAGCCTGCGCCCAGGCCTCATTCTTTTTCCATCTATGAGCTGAGGACAACAGCAAGTAGCTTGTCACTGTTTGCTGCTGAGGAATCAGGGGATAATATATGCAACAGTGATTGGAAAAATACCAAGCAATTGTCCCAAACATTAAGGTACTAAACAGGGACTATAGTTATCAGCACTATTAACTCTCTAGAAAAATAACAGACACCCCCAACTTGTTTAAGCTGCAGCCTATTTGTAAAGGGAGAATGGGAACAGTCCATCCAGGAAGTGCTTGGGCTGTTGTTTTCTTTAAAGTGAGCTCATAAACTTTTGTCCTGGATTAGATCCACACACGAAGTAGAATTCTGAAAATAAAGCCCAATCATAACTAACCTAGTCATAGTGAGACTACTTCATTGCTCCATTGCTTTCCTATTTAATAAACACATTAGCAGCAGCAGCACCAATCACTTCCCAGTAACTGTTTTCTGTCAGAGGTGATATTGAAGGCACTGTACTCCCCTTTAAAGTGTCAAGTGCTCAGGCATCCCCTGGGGTCTCTGGCTCTCTTCCCCTGACTCTGTCCAGAGTCTCAAATACAACCCTTGAACTCTCTACGCAGCCAAGCTGGTTTCCAATTCAAGACCCTCCTTCTTCAGCCTGGCCTCAATCATCTTTTAAAGCAAACCCAAATTTGTGTTAATGAATCATCAAAAGACTCAAATGGTATTCTATTTCCAATATGGGCTGCAGTGCAAACAAAAAACTTTACCATTCAAAACTGAAGTTCCTAGTTTTACTTAGTTGACACTCAGCTCCTTTTTACAGACCACTCATGAAGTAAAATAGTTACTTTGCTACATAGGTTGCAGGAGAATCTGTATCAGTTTAGAGAAGAGAAGCTACCATCAAGCACAAACTGTCCTGGCTGAGCAGGAAAACTCAAGTCGCACTGAAGGGACAATGAATGATGAACAAGAATAGTTTTGATTTCAAGAGCTGCAAAGGCAGACTGGCCATACAGGAAGCTGTACTAATGCTGACCAAGTTAAACTGTTTACAGAAACTAGGAAGCTGTCCCCTGTTTCTCCCGCTGTCACACACCCTGTCCTGTCCTCTGTGGCCAGGCTTGCTTATACTGCTTAACTGTAACTGTAAATTGAACTAAGAGACTAGTAGGCGGTGACTCCCGGGCATGTTGTTGGTCTGTGTTGCCAGCTGTATCACATCCAGCCAGTCCTCCCAGCAGCCAACCTCACCTAGGTCATCCACATTACCAGATGCCCTAGCCACTGTCATCTTACAAGTTTTTCAAAGGACAAGATGTGTCACAAGCACAGTGGTAGGTGACCAGGAACTGACAGCCAAGATAAAGTGTAAGTAGTTAAAAAGAGACCACTTCTTCCAACAACTCACCCTCGACACGCTAGCTTACAACTGGACAGGCACCTGATATTTGGACAAGATGATGCTGAGATGTTTCTTTTCCACATAAGCTATTTATTTAACCCACAATGGAAACTAACCAGAAAAGGAAATGTTTGATGTGAGAATTTTAAGAAAAATCATATTAGCACCCAAAATTACAACATCGCTACCCTTACCCCTTGTCTGAAAATCAAGAGGCACTCACTCGTTTCAAAATGTAAGATATGAAAGCATCTCTAAAAATGTCAGTGATTTTTCTCATTTTTAATTTGCAGTAAGAAGTCTAATATTATCAACCACTGCTTGAAATTAAAAACTTTCATCCATAACTCCAGTTCTAGGAAATCCAATATCCTCCTCTGACCTCCACAGGCACTAAGCTTATATGCAGGCAAAATACACATAAAATAATGATTTTTTTAATTAATTAAAAAACATTTAAAATCTGATTATACCATTAGCTCCAAATGAAGGAAAAACCCTGGCAGAAGAATTATATAAAGAGAGCTAGGGAAGTGGAAAATCAGGACACATGGGAATTAAGAGGTTATAGGGTATGTCCAACTGCATATCAATTATACCGTTGAAATCATGGGTAAGCTAGCTGGAGCCTTTCCCCACAACAAGAAGTAAAGCCAGAGGAAACTAGCAGGTCTCTCTGAGTAAACTCAGGCTGTTCCAACAAGATTTCTTCTCGAGTCTAAGGGGAACACCGAACAATGCAGAAAGAAAGAAGGACCCAAGTGCATCAAAAATCACAGAAGAGAAAAGACAGCACCTGGGATCTGCTGTTTGGGGGTCAGGCGCGGACAGTGACTGGGGAAGCGGTGTGCTTTCTCAGTGCCAAACACCACAGCCCATTCAAAAATACAATAACCAAGTTCCTACCATGGGCTAGATACTACTGCCAGTGCTGGAAATACACTCAGGGTAGAGAAATCCTTGCCTCTAGTTAACTAGTAGATCTCACTTTATTCTCTTTTCTCTACTTTTAATCAGAAAAAAAAAAAAAGTTATTTCTGGAATGCGCCTTTCCCTGTCATTGACAGCATTTTTCAACTGAAACACTAGCTGGCTCAAGTCAAGAATACACAGGTCTTCATCCTGTTTGTTCTTGGTTAAACAAAATATATACATGCACCTTTCTTAACAATGACACAGACCCCGATACGAGAGGAAGATGTGAAAGTCCGGACTCAAAATCTGTCAGTGGTGTCCTAGACAAGCCGAGGACAAAGGGAGAAGTTTCCTTCCCACAGGGAACTTTCAGACACACTGTTGTTCATTTATTCATTCAGGGTGTACTGATTGCTGACTATGTAGTGGGTTGTTTTTTTGCTGGCCTTGGGAAGATAAACATCTGAGAAAATAGTGGAAAGCATGTCTACTGAGAGAGTTAACTAGGAAGGAGAATAAGCTGCCCTTAAATGGGAGGGTGGTAGAAGACAGCAATGAGAAGGGATATGTGGAGCTCGAGCTAGTCTACAGAAAATACAATCACACCAGGGACCAAACGTCAAAGCTAACCAGAAATCTGGTGACTCCATGAATGTCATCTATCAAGTTAAATTCAGATGCTCAATACAAGAATTTGAAACGATGCATACATGAAAGAACCGTACTAGCCAGCATATAACATAGGATATACTAAGGATATAAGACATGGGTTTTGTAAAAAGATATCATAAACCTTTCTTGTAACTTTTCTAGAACAGTCTAGACTGTTACTGACCACAGATTGTACCAAGGAAGACTGGTGGCTGTACATCCTTGTATAGCCACACCCATGGGGACCACTTGGACATTAGTGACATCATCAAATAATTTCCTAAGCAGTTTTACTCTGAACTGTCACTTTAATTCTATTCCAGGGAAGCACTTCAGATCTGAACTATCTCTAAACTGCACACTGGCTGCATTGCCACTGCTGATGGACCCTTTCTGGAATTTGGCAAACAGAACCAAACACAATCAAAGTGCTCACAATTAAATTACAAAACATTAGGTTAAAAATTCTGTCTCAATTCAAATCTTTGTTTTTTAAGTTAGGGCCTTGCTGTGTCACCTGGGCTGGCCTGGGACTTGTGATTCTTCTGCTGCTGGTTTACAAGGAGCTAAGAGTACGGCCATGAGCCACCAAGCCCCCCTCATGTTGTATCTTTATCCTTGGGTCCTTCTTTCCTACCCTTCGTAGTGCATAAAACCTATAAGTATTTTATAATCTGTTTTAAGATAAAGGAGGAAAAACAAATGAAATGATTTCCCATATGAAACAAGAACACAAAAATAGTATTTTGTTTCTTATAAAATATTTTATAGAGTATTTACTGCTAAAGAGTTTAGTCTCTCAGCTGGGCATGAGGACTCACGCCTGTAATCCTAGCACTTAGGAGGCAGAGAAATGAGGGTCACCGTAAGTTTAAGGCCAGCCTGGTCTACAAAGCAAGGAGAAAAAAGGCTCTAATCTCTCTCTATCAAACTCATCTCTGTCATAAAATAAGTGCCTCAAAGGCTAACTGGCACATATGGACCGCCAGACTCACTGGATTCTTATTCTAAAAAGAGAAAGGCCATCAGAAAGTCATTACGACCTTACTTTCTAACCAGTAAAATAGCTTCATTAAATCTATGGAGTTGACCTTGTTTTTTAATCTTGGTTAGTAAAAAGCATACACAGCAAAGCAAGCATCTGAGGCTACGTTTTTGAACTAACAGATTACACCGTGGAAGTCTGTAAGAGTGTGCTAGACCAGACATTACAAAAAGTCATTTAACAAACAGTGCCCTTCGGAGCTGGGCTGGCTCAGGAGGTAAAGGCACTCGCCACCAAGCCTGAGGACCTGCGTTTTATGCCCATAAGCCAACTCCCACAGTCTGTCCTCTGACATCCACATATGTTACAGCATGCAGATGCTCCCCCATAAATAAAAACACAACAAACAAACAAAAATAAACAACCTCTTAGAGAAGCGAATGAAGGTCTTACCAGCTGGAATTCCCGGCGCCGGTCGTAGGCGTTCTGTATCCCGCTGTCGTCCCACAAGGCTTTTATAGCAGGAAGATACTGCAAAAATACTCGCGTTTCCACCATCCCCTGGGCAGCCATAGGGGCCCGGGTATCAAATGCCATCAGCTTGTCTCCATGGAGCTGGTTTTTGTTATCTCCCCAGGGAATATGAAGCTTCTCTCGGGCATCTACCAGTACTCTCATACCTTTGTTGAAAAAGAAAAAAAATTTGAGGAAGAGTCATTAATATACCATCAGAATCTTTCACCCCAGTGTCATTCAGTATTGGTTCCTTAATTTTTTTTTAGCTATTACAGAACCCCTACTTCCAAAATGGAGACAAAAATCAAAACAGAACCATTATCTTCTCAGAGGTTTAAAAAAAAACGATTGTTCGGTTTTAAAAACTTGGAAAGTAAATATCAGTAACAAAAATCACTCTTTCGGAAGGATTTTAATACGCTGCGATTCATAAAATCATTTCTGGAGTGGAAGTCGGTCAAAACTAGAGATGGAAAAAAGAAATAATGCTGCCCAGGCTGAAGTCCAGGCTGAAGACAGCCTGGCACACTCATTCGCTGTGTTCAGAGTCCTTCAGCTCCTACGCACACTGTCTTCTAGGACACATTTCGACTCAAAGCTTCCCGAGCCCATGCCACAAATCAGTACAGCCCCCCGCTAGCTTTACAGTTACCTAAACGGAGGACAAGTGCAAAATGATACCCAGAGGCTCCCGCTGACACAGGTCAGTTCAAACTCAACTGTCACTAAACTGTTACTGTGCATTAGGAAGTCATTTCTTTAGATACGTGAAAACTGTTTTGCTTTCAATTTTCGGGCCACACCAATTCAAGAAAAGAAGACGCCTAGTTAGACTTGATCACACAATAATGCTCAAAGTAATTCTTAGGCCCAGTGTATATCAAAAACCAGGTGTTTACCTTCAGTGAATACTTGAGTCTATTCATTAACATAATTCTTTAAGTTCAACTGCATCAGGATACAAAGGTACCTTCAATTATGGACTAGCAAGGTACAGTTTACAGGCTTCGAAGAGACCTTAATTAGTTTTGTGCTAAACATTAAGGCAGACTAAATACAACCATCTTTTACAGTTTAACTGCAGAGGTACAAGGCTAAGAGCCATGGACTGTGAGCTCTTGGCCTAGCCTTCTCCCCTCACTACCCTACAATGCGCCCCTCTCCAGTTTTTCCCATTTGAAATCCTGAAAGAGGAGGAGGGGAGACATGAAGGGGTTTGTTTTATGTACTTCCTGAACAACAACAAAACCCACTAAAAAAAAGCCACATAACAACCCGAAAAGACCTACAATCTTAAAGTCCCAGATAAAACAGGGTGACTCCTTAACCACTCAAAACATTGGGTACTGTGCCTCAATTTTGACAATGTCTTTTATGTAGAAGACACTTGACTCTAAAGAAAAAATATGAAAGGTGACATTTTAAATGACAAAATAAAAGCCACCTCCACAACTTCTTTGAATGCTAAGAAAAAAAGACTTCATGTGCTTTTCACTGAGGAACAATATTTTAATTTTAAAATACTGTCAAACAGAATTTGTAAAGTCC
>CABHPR010068409.1:0-22086 GCA_902168415.1 Peromyscus melanophrys | reverse complement strand
ACACACACACACACACACACACACACACACACACACACACCCCTAAAAAAAGAATTGTCATATTACCCAGCTATTCCATTTTGTGGTTCCATACACCAAGAGTTCTAGGTCACACCACAGAGATACTTGTGCATTCATGTTCAGTGCTGTACCTATTCATCATGACCAGGAAATGCAACCAGCCTAAATGTCCATCAGCACACGAATGGACAGTCACTCAGAAGAAAGTGTGGTATATAGACACAATGGAGTTTTTCAGTGGTTTTTAAAAAATGAAATCTTGGCATTTGCAGGAAAATAGGTGGAACTGGAGAGAGTGCTGTGTTAACTGAAAAAAAAAAAAAGCCAGACTCAGAAAGACAAACACTGTGTTTCCTACAGTATGTGGGGTTCAGAGTCAAGCGTGTATGTGATATAAGGGGACAAGCGAGGGAAAGAGGATGATAGAATTCATGAAAAGTGGAACTAGCAAGAGTGGGGCAGAAGGTGGAGACAGCGTGTGGGAGGGAGGGAATAAGAGCAAGGGAGACTTCTGTATAGGTATTAACAAATCATAACAAAATCCATCACCTTGTGTGCTAGCCTAAAAATTTAAGAGAAAAATTATTATTTAGGGAAAAAAAATACTAAGTGATGTGAACTGTTTCCACTCACTTCCAGATCAGCAACTGAGGCTGAGAACCTGGGGATGCTGGACCCAGGCCAGATGCCCTCCACAAAGAGGACCACCACCGTACCTAAAGAGGGGGTTGACCCAGGACCTGGCCAGCAGCAGGGGGCTTGTAACAGACTGCAGTGGGTGGGGGAGTCACGAGGGCAGGATGCTGGGTCTGTCTCCCACCCCTGAGGAGTCGGGGGATGAGTCTGTGAGCACAAGCGAGACATCAGACTATTGATGTGAGGAGGAGGGTGGTAACTTCGGCTGCCTGGGTGGTTGTTTCTGCTTTTTGCCCACGTCTTCATCTGTAAATTGAGGGCCTGGGTAGGACCCCCAGTTATCAATCTTTATTCTATTCAGCACTGATAGGTGTGTCTTTGCAGCTCAGTAGCAGATCGAAATATTCACATTTAATCAGGAAAACTATGATCACAAACTATAGTTGGGGAGATGAGCCCCAGAGGGATGAGGAGGCTTGTGTCTGGTGACATGTGACAACTGGGAGCATACTGTGGCTCTGCAGCCAGCTTATTATTACAATGCTTTCTGTGTAGAGGAGACTGTAAACCCAGATTCCAGGGCATGATTTGGTTGCCATTTAAAAATACTAAATGTTAATATTGCATAAAGATTCATTTATACATATTGTATTTTCAAGTCAGAGCTCATGTTCTTTTATAAAAAGTTTTATTTTTATGGAGCTGGAGAGATGGCTCCACAGTTAAAAGCACAGGCAGCTCTTCCAGAGAACCCAAATTCCGTTTCCAGAATCCACATGGTGGCTCACAACTGTAGCATGAATCCTAATAAATTAATAAAAAACTCCAGAGTCAGAGAAGCAGAGCAGCCAGCCACTAGTTCTAACCTCTACAAATTCTCGGTCAAAAGGGGCCTGAGCGCCTATCCCCTCCCATCTTATATTCCTCTCTCCACCCAGCCATATCACTTCCTGTCTCCACCTCCCTAGTGCTAGGATTAAAGGCATGAGATCCCAAGTACTGGGATCAAAGGTGTATGCCACCACTGCCTGCCTCTGTTTTGATTTTACACTGGATTAATCTTGTGTAGTTCAGGGTGGCCTTGAATTCACAGAGATCCATCTCCTTCTGCCTCCTGAGAGCTGGGATTGAAGGTGTATGCCACCACTGCCTGGCCTCTATGGCTAACTAGTGGCTTAGCTCCACAGTCTGATCTTTAGGCAAGCTTTATTTGTTAGATGACAAACAAAATATCACCACACACCACCATCTGTAACTTTAGTTTCTGGGCATCTAACCCCCTTTTCTGGTCTCCATGGGCCAGAAGAGGCATGAGCATGGTGTACAGACTTACATGCAGGCAGGATACTCAAAAGCATAAAATAAATCTAAGAACTCATTAAAGATTTATATTCACCATTTTTATTTTTCTCTGTTTCTCTCTCTCTTTCTTGTGTGCTTGTGTGTGTGTGTGTGTGTGTCTGTCTGTCTGTCTGTGTCTGTGTATGCCATGTGTTCACAGTTACCTGAGGAACCCAGAAGAGGGTGTTGGATCCCTTGGAGCTAGAGTTACATGTGGTTGTGAGCCACCTGAAATGGGTCCTCTGGAAGATCCCCAAGTGCTCTTCACCTCCAAACCATTTCTCCAGCCCCCAGGGCTCATGTTCTTAAACAGATAGTGAAGGCACAATCTACAAGAAGAAACAGCCAGACAGAGACACTGCTGTGGTTCAGCTTTGGGAAGGTCCATGAGTCAGGGCTAGTCCCTAGGGCCCCACTTTTGGAAGGTGGGGTAGGCCTGGTGGAAGGAAATGAGGTCATTTGAGTATGCCTTCAAGTAGACCATGGAAACTCTCTTTGATCCCAGTATTTGGGATACTCTCTCTGCTCTCTGGCTTGAGATGTGAGTATTCACTCTGATACACGCTGTCACCATTCCCACCCACTGCCCTCATTGTAGGCACAGTTAATGGACTACCTGATTTGGGATTTTGAATCTTTAAACTGAGCGCTAACTAAACTTTCTCTTTAAGTTAATGCCTCAGGGATTTTGTTGTAGCAGTGCAAAGCTGACTAGAACAGACGCCTGTGTTGCTTTGCACTGAGCTATTCTCCAGATCATTTTTCTTGTTGGGGGTATGTATGTGTTCATGTATGTGTGCATGTGTGCATTCAAGTGCTTATGCATAGGTTTAGTTGTGCACATGTGTGATTGTATGTATGAAAGCCAGAACCCAAGATTGAATTGTCTTTCTCAACCATTCTCCAACTTATTTTTTTGAATCAGGGTCTCTCACTGGCCTCTTGGTGAAGGATGCATGTCAGCTCTGCAGCTAGGACATTGTTCATGCTGGTTAGTTTTTGTCAACCTGACACAAACTGAGTCACCTGGGAAGAAGGAACCTCACTTGAGGAGTTACCTCCATCAGACTGGTAGTGGACATGTCTGGTGCATTTTAATGTTGATGATTGATGTGGGAGGGCCCAGCCCATTGCAGGTGGTCCTACCCCTGGGCAGATGGTCCTGATGTACACAAGAAAGCAACTAAAAAAAAAAAAAACCAAAAAAAGAAAAGAAAGAAAGAAAGCTGAGCAAGCTATGAGGAACTAGCTAGTAAGCAGTGTTCCCCATGGTCTCTGCTTCAGTTCCTGCCTTCAGATTCCTGCTTGGCTTCCCCTGATAATGGGTTTTAACCTGTAAGCCAAACAAATACATTCCTCCCCAATTTTTTTTTTTTTTTTTTTTTTTTTTGTGACAGAGAAGTAAAGTAGGACACTGTGAGTACTGGCAATCCATCTCAGGTCCTCACACTCGTACTGGGAGGATTTTACCAACCGACCCATCTCCCCACTCACATCTTGTTTGGGGGAGGAGGGAAACAAGGGGTGGAGGTTACTTTGAGACAGAGTTTCATGAAGCATGGGCTGACCTTGAACTCATTATGTAGCTCAGGATGATTTCGAACTTCTGATCCCTTACCCCCACTTGCAAGTGCTGGAATTACTGGTGTGTCCCACCATTCCTGGCATCTTAGATTTTCATTATTTCTTGGTTATGGCTATTCATTAAAAAGTTGTCATGGGCCGGGTGATTGTGATGCACACCTAGGATCCCAGCACTCGAGAGGCAGAGGGAAGTGGATCTCTGTGAGTTAGAGGACAGCCTGGTCTACAGAACTAGTTCCAGGAGAGACAGGACTACACAGAGAAACCCTGACTTGAAAAACCAGAAAAGGAAGAGGAGTAGGAGAAAGAGGAAGAAGAAGAAAAGAAGAAGAAAAGAAGAAGAGGAAGAAGAAGAAGAGAAGAAGAAGAAGAAGAAAAGAAGAAGAGGAAGAAGAAGGTTGTCATGGATAGAGAAGCAACTAGATCAACCTTTGTTTTCACATGTATAGCAGATTGCATGGTTTTGTTTTCCTGGCTGTGGCTAACATAACAGAAAAAAAATATGACTAGGCTGTGGTGGTGCACACCTTTAATCCCAGCCCTCAGGAGGCAGAGGCAGGTGGATCTCTATGGGTTCTAGGCCAGCCTGGTCTACAGAGTGAGTTCCAGGACCAACCAGGGCTACACAAAGAAATCTTGTCTTGAAAAACCAAAAAAGAAAAGAAAGAAAGGAATTTTGTTGGAACATTTTAGTTTTATTTGACTTGCAAGTATGTGTCCCAAAGAAGTGAGGGGTGGGACTCCAGCAGATGCTCACCCATTGATGTTTGTAGCAGCATCACTCACAATATTGAAAACATGGCAGGATATAACTCAAGTCTGAATCAACAGGTCTATGAACAGGCAGTGTGGCATGCCCATACATAGTGAAATGATTCAGCATGAAGAGGAAAGGGACTCTGAAACACACAACCACACAGGCAAATCCTGGAAACATGATGAGGGAATGAGGCAGCTTTTTATTAAATATTAGCTATTAAATAAAGCAGAAATAAGGGTCAAAATCTGCATAATTACACGTTCATAGGATACCCAGAGTAGTCGAGTTCAAAGACTGGAAGTTAATGTTTGGCAGATAGTTACAGTTTGGGAAGAGAAAACTGTCCTAGTGATGTATGATGGGGCTGGGTGCACGGCAATGTGACTATACGTAATGCTACCGAGTCACACATGGAAAAATGCCTAAAGTGCAGCCAGATATGGTGGAGTGCTTATTGCCCTAGCTGTGTGGGAGGCTGGCACAAGATCACTTGAGCCCAGGAGTTTTGAGGCCAGCCTCACGGCAAGAGTGGTGTTTGTACTGGAACATCATTGGGACAGCACTCCACTGGTCTGGGCCTCATTTTCACTTTCCTGTTGGACTTACAGTTTTTCCAGGATGTCTTCAGCTCTCTGGGCTGTTCAAGGACAACGCCATGGAGGAACTGGCACCTTAGCCTCTTTGGGTCTCCCAAGAAAGATTGCACTTATCCATTTGAAAATTAAGGGAAGCCTGAAGTGGGAGGCAAAAGCTGTAATCAAGGCACTGAGCCGGGAGTGGCTGCCCATTGGCAGGTGGTGCCTCTTGCTGTGTGGGCATCAACCTTATTTTGCCAAATCAGCATATCACAGCACATCAATATCGCTAATTTTAATTGTAATGGTTTGGTAGTTTGCTTTATTTTCAATTTGCAAATTATTTTACTTTTATGACTGCAAGGTGCCTTTAAGCACCAGGAGTTTATAAGAACTTTATAGTTATGAAAAAGTATCCTGACAACAGCAAATCAATAGGAACCATAGAGGAATTCTCCCTTTTTCAATATTTATTTATTTTATGTATATGAGTGACCTGCCTTCACCCACACCAGAAGAGGGCACCAGATCCCATTACAGATGGTGGTGAGCCACCATGTGGTTGCTGGGAATTGAACTCAGGACCTCTGGAAGAGCAGCTAGTGCTCTTAACCGCTGAGCCATCTCTCCAGCCCCAAGGTATTCTCCCTTTTAATATGATCTAGTGGACATGGCAGCTATGTCCCCAGGTCCTCCAGTCTGGGCCTCACTGCTCAAGTCGGGAGTTAGGGAGGAATCAATCCATTCTGTGCTGCACGGGTCCCCTAGTTTCATATGACTGGTTAAGCTCCAGGCAGCAGTATGTGGCCTTTCCCAGGCTATTGGGACTGATTTGCAATGGGATCGGGATCCCATGGAAGAGACACTGCAAGGAGACGTATCTGGACCTCCACGATGAAATGTCCTCACTTTCTCCCTTCTGAGAGTACATAGGTGAGACCACAGTCGCCGTGTCTCAAGTGCGACAAGCAGGTGAGAACAGGAGGGAACACGGAGTACCGTCTTTGTGGCCAGCTCTCCTGCTGGAGTTCCCAGGGTTGGGATGTGGCGTGTAATATGTCTCACTGTCTCACCATAACCCTTCATAGATTGTTACAGGGACTGAATGAGAAAATAAGAGGGAAAGTATTGGTGAAATTATTAAGGCCACTCCACATAGTTAAAAGGGAGGTTTATTTAGTGGCGTAACTTACAAATGAAGGCATAGATAGGTTACAGGGTCTGGGAAAGACGTAGCGCAGTCCGGCGGTGTTCTCTGGAGAACTCTGCTCGGTCTACCTCCAGCGCCCAGGGTCCAGAAACCAAGAGAGACAGCGCATCAGGATCTCAGGTCTTCAGGGTCCTCTCCTGGCCCCACCTTGTAGGCGTGACAGTTACCGAGGCCTCAATGGGGATTGGAACTTCCAGATCAAAGCTGGAATGGCTACCCACTACAGGGAAGTATTGAGTAAGTACTTTTTTTTTTTTTAAGCTGTGAAGTTCTATCCAAATGATGATGATTGTTCTAATTCAGTGTTTTAAAATTCAAAACCAAATTGGGAATGCCAATTATACACATGCAGATGATGTCTCCTGGCCAGTCCTCATGCTGGGAGTGATAGGCAGAGTGGCCTCCATGCTTCTGCAGGAAAGGGAGGCAGATACAGCCTGAGAAGTCGGTGCTTTATTTTCAAATTGGGGAATGGCACATCGGGACTTCATATTTTACCTTTTTAATCATTTGTGTGTCTAAAGTATTTCATTATAAATTTGAAAAAAAATCAATCCTGGCTCTGGCTTTCCAGATAGTTTATTAATGGCATTTGGCAGCAAGAATGCCGGTAGGCTCCTTCCTATTAGCTGAGAAGTTTCTAGGGTGTTGGTGCTGTTCGTTAGGGTTTATCTTCCCTAGTCAAGCAGCCAGTCTGTGGCTCAACATTCACAGTGGGCGCCTAGAGGCCTGTGTGAGTCTCTGGGCTCGGATGTGTCTGCTCTTACCTCCAAGGCCTCAAATGGCTTTACTTCCTTTTCTTCCCATGGTTGTGTGATTCTAGGAGCTGTCAGATAAAAGTCTGAAAGCAAAAGCTTGGCATGCTGCTTCAGGCCAAGGCACCCCAGTGGCTCCCAGACCACAGTGTTTTTGTCGCTGTGTGGAGAGGGGTTGCCTGTGGAGGTGGTAGAGCCCCCAAATCCAGGCAGCTGGAGCTCCTGTGCCCACCGGACAGTCCACTGGCATGAAGAGTCACCCAGCTTCACAGCAGGCTCAGTGTGAAGACCGGAGAAGCTGTCATGGTTCTGAGGAGCCAAAGTTTGGGAGACTCTATACCTAAACTTGACTTAGTGGTCCTGACAGTTTCCTGTCCAACAACTAGAATCACCTGCCGGCTCTCAGGTTCTCACGCGCTGCATGTTCTCCAGGGCAAGGAGCCCAGAGACGGAGCACACAGATCCCATAACCTGCGAGGCCTTGATAGAGCACTATTGAATCGGTGGTTCTTCCGCTCCTTAGATACAGGTTCCTGAACTGAATCCCCACTTCAGGAAAGCACTGGGCCTCATCCTTGGGGGTGCTAGAGAGTCTGTGGGCATATTTTAAATGTCCACCAGATCCACATACTTAAGAGTTAACTATACATACAAGCTGTCGAGCATCAAGTTAGACTCTTTAACAAACTGGGAACAGGTTATCATCTTGGGTAACAGTCGAAAAGCAGGACTCAGGGGCACTTGACACACTCACAACTGGTACTTAATGCTTGACCCCTGCACTGACTAGTTTTGTGTCAACTTGGCACAACCTATAGTCATCTGAGAGGAGAGGGAAAATGCCTCCAGAAGATTGGATGTAGATAGACAAGCCTGTAGTCTTAATAAGTGGCTCACTTAAGTAGTGATTGATGAAGGAGGGCCCAGTCCATTGTGGTTGGTACCATTGCTGGGCTGGTGGTCCTGGGTTCTATTAGAAAGCAGACTGAGCAAGCCATGATGAGAAGCCAGTAAGCAGCACTGCTCCATGGCCTCTGCATCAGCTCCTGCCCTGTTTGAGCTCCTGCCCTTAGGTCCTTCAGTGATGGACTATGGTGTGAAAGTGTAAACCAAATAAACCCTTTCCTCCTCAACTTGCTTTTGGTCACGGTGTTTTATCACAGCAGTAGTAACCCGGCTAAGATTACTGACTAAGACAACCTCATGTCTTTCACGCTGGGTTTAATGCTCTAGCCAGTAGGCTATGATGACCCTGATGGGTCCCCTCTTCTCTTAGGCTTCTCCAGTTCCTAGACTGTTATTACCACCACCACTGGGCCAGAATCCCCTACGGGGTCCTTCCAGGGCCACTGCTCACCCATCTGCATCAGAACTGGCCAGTGTGTCACATTCCTTTCTAAGACACCACAGTGACAAGCAGCTTGGCCCCTCCCTCTGCTTTCTGCCACCAGCCCATTGCCACATTTCCCTGTGCCACTGTGGCCTCTGGAAACAGAGAACGCACCCTCTTTACAGTGGCCACAGTCTGAGCCACTAACTTACTGCCCTTGAATCAGCTCTCAGAGTGCCATGCCTGGCTCTGTTCACCTCACATATGCATAACCAGAGCCTCAGGAGGCCTGAGCCACTGAGGCCTTGCTCAGTCACCATTGGCCCACCACATGGCCTGGACACCCACCACATGGCCTGGACACCCACCACATGGCCTTGACACACACAAAACACTTTCCCCAAGGTCTTAGATATTTCTAGATTTCTTCAGCTAGTGACTGTTTTAGCCCCCACTGCTGCCTCTAGCCTTGGCTCTTACATGAACTCCTTGTATCAGGGGAGATTTACTGCCCTGACTCTTCTGTATCTCAATTTAATGAAAATGTTAAGGATACTTTGATGGTCTTACGCCAGTGTAATTTTAAATAAAATGTCCTCATTCTTTGGCAGACTCTGCCACCCGATGTTTAACTATCAGAAAGTACTTAAGTGGAGTGCTATTTTCAATATTGTCTAAAGACAATCAGTATGTTTTATAGCACACCCCCCCCCCAGAATAAACAAGGAAATTTTATGGGCATCTTTGAGGCAAAGCCTCATCTCCATCGCCAGGAATTGAACCCAGGTTTCTGGTGGGTTCACAGAGATGTATCTTGAGGGAAATGTCCCACTTTGGAGCTACAGAGGAACTGGGCCCCAGTCCCGAGTGCTGTAATTCCCAGCTAGGCAGCCTCTTGCTTGACTCATTCTGAGCTTTGGTTTTTTGTAAAATGTGGTGGTCCTGTTTACCATCTAGGGTTGCCATTAGGGGGAAGCAAGTGAGCGTCTGCATAGTATTAGTGGACCCTAGCAGGACTCCAGAGCTCCCGCAGTGGCTTTGATCCCCTGCTCTTGTTTACACACTGCAGCACCTAATTACTTCTAAGTGACTTTGCCTGGGAGCCTGTGCACAGCTTCCCAGAATACTGTGTGCTCTGAAGGTTGATGCAGGGCCTTGCTCCCTGTTGGTGCTGTAGCCCAAAGATGGTGAGGCAGTTTGGGGCACTTGTGCTCTGGTTGTCTGTGCCCATATGTGGAATGGCTGCCAAACACACTTTTTTTTTTTTTTCCGAAAACACCTTTTTTATTTTTTAATTAATTCTTTGTTGTTGTTGTTGTTATGTATACAGTATTCTGCCTACGTGCACGCTTGCAGGCCAGAAGAGGGCACCAGATCTCATTAGGGATGGTTGTGAGCCACCATGTGGTTGCTGGGAATTGAACTCAGGACCTCTGGAAGAACAGCCAGTGCTCTTAACCACTGAGCCATCTCTCCAGCCCCCAGCCAAACACACTCTTAATTGGCTCGTCTTTTTAAATGATTAAAACGATGTTGAAGACAATGCATAAAATAGTATCAGCAGCTGGGCAGCAGTGGCGCATGCCTTTAATTCCAGCACTCGGGAAGCAGAGCCATGCACATCCTTGTGAGTTCGAGGCCAGCCTGGTCTACAGAGTGAGATCCAGGACAGGCACCAAAACTACATGAAGAAACCCTGTCTCGGGGGAAAAAAATAGTATCAGCAGATGTGGTAGTTTGAATGACATGTCCCCCATATTCCCAAGCATTTGAATACTTGGCCGCCAGTTGGTGGTGCTGTTTGGTTAAGCTTAGGAGGTGTGGCCTTGCTGGAAGAAGTATTTCACTGGGAGCCGACTTTGTTTCAAAAGCCATGCAACATTCTCAATTTGACTTGTCTCTGTTTCCTGCTTTCAATTTAAGATGCAAGCTCTCAGCTCACCATGCCTGCCTGTTGCCACTCTTCTCTGCCATGATGGTCATACCTCCTAATCCTTCCCAAACAGTACTATCAGCTGCAGACCAGGCATTTAAATACAGGAACCTATGGGGCCCATTCTTGTTCAAACCACCACATTCCACTCCATAGGCTTATGGCCATATCGTAATGCAAAATGTATTTAGTCCAACTTCAAAAGTCCCCATAGTCTTTCAGTATCAACTTTGTTTAAAAATCCAAAGTCCAATGTCTCTCCCTAACTGTAATCCCCAGTAAAATCAAAAAGCAAATTATATACTTCCAACATACAATGGCACAGACCATATATTATCATTCAAAAAGGGAGGAATGGGGCCATAATGAGGAAATACCAGACCAAAGCAAGATTCAAACTCAGCAGGGCAAACTCCAAATCCTATAGCTCCATCTTTGTCCGATGTCGAAGAGCTGAGATGGCTCTCCCCTTCTAACTTTGCTGACTGTGACACACTTCTCTCCCTTGGGTTGGTTCCACTTCTTGTCTGCAGTTCTCCTTGGCAGATATCCCATGGCTCTGAACAACGTCTTGTAATCTCCAGTAAAATCTAGTCTTTACTTTTTCCAATTCACACACTGGCCTCTCAGGGCTTCTCACTCCCTAGGGGCCTTTGTGCAAGGGACTTCCTTACCACACATTGCCTGGCCTCAGCAGTTCTCCTTAAGCACCTGAGGAAGATTCCACAACCCCTTTATTTGTGTATTGTTCATGACTCTAAAGCCAGAACCATATGGATGACACTGCCAAGTTCAACCACCAGCTTGGGTGAACGCTGGCACCCTTGAATCACATTTGTAGCAGCTTTGATTTTGTTGTTGTTGCTTTTTAGGAGCAGAAAATTCCTGAGCCCTTCTCATTTTACAAGTTGGAAGTTTAGCTAGGTAGGGTCTTGCCCTGAGGGCACCCTTCCCTTTATTCCAAAGTAGATCAGACCTCACCTTAATCTCCAGATCTTTTTCAGCACAGGCTTGGGCTCCAACATTGAATTTCCTGGTACTCTTTGGCTCTTCAAACTGTACATTTTGTATTTCTTTTTTTCCCTCTTTATTCTTAATTTATATGTATGGGTGTTTTTCCTGTTATGTCTGTGAACCACATTCATGCAGTGCCCACAGAGGTCAGAAGAGAGCACTGGATCCACTGGAACTGGAGTTACACATGGTTGTGAGCCAACATGTGGGTCCTAGGAATCGAACCCTGGTTGTCTGGAAGAGCAGCCAGTGCTCTTAACTACTTTACCATCTCTCCAGCCCCTTATATTTCTTTTTGCCCCACTTGCTCTTTTTCATTATAGACCTGTGTAAGAGTGATCACTAGCTGGGTGGTGGTGGCACATGCCTTTAATCCCAGCATTCAGGAGGCAGAGCCAGGCGGATCTGTGAGTTCAAGGCCAGCCTGGTCTACAGAGCGAGATCCAGGAAAGGCACAAAGCTACACAGGGAAACCCTGTCTCGAAAAACAAAAACAAAAAAACAAAAAAAAAACAACAAAAAAGAGTGATCACTAAAAACCATGCAACAGAGTCAACATTAAATTGTTTGAAACCTTCTCTCACTAAAGAAATTAATCCATGACTTTTCAATTTAGCTTCTGGAAAATTCTTAAGCCAGGGAAAGAATGGAGCCAGACTCTGCCAAAATATCCCAGGAATGGTCTCCAGCCCTGTTGCTATTAAAGTTCTTGCTTCTCTCTGAAGCCTTTTGAGCTGGGCCTCCTCAGTCCTCTTAGCTCTCAGTACTTCTATCTTCCAAGTTCCTACCGAGAGGGTTGAAAGAATGATAAACTGCGCTGGTGGCGGAGCTGGTTACCTCATGGAAAAGTCACAAGCCACAGCCACAACTACCTAGTTACAGAGAGCTTTATTGGGAGGAAGAGGCAGGTGGGGATAAGAGAACCAGGCCTGGGAAGGAGCACATGCGAAGGGCAGAAAGAAAGATGGGGGGAGAGCAGAGAAAGGGTGGGGTCTGCATCCAGCTTTTTAAGGGCTCCTGGTACAGAGCTACACCACACATGCGTGGATTGTGTGACCATGCCATGCGCAAGTACACAAACTGATGATGTAAGACGCATACTGATGATGTAAGACGCAAGACCTTTTGCTTAACTCCTGAATTGCGCATATGCAGTCACGTAGCTGGAGTGAGGGCAGAATTCTAACAATGGCCCCCATTAAGCTCAATTGCTTTCCTAGTCCAAAGTCTCAAAATCTTCCACACTCACTCCCATCTTTTCCCCTCCCCCCCAAAAAAAACCCACACAGGTCTGTTATAGCGATGTCCCATTTGGGGTACCAACTTGTGTGTTAGGTATTTTCTATTGCTGTGATAAAACACTATAACCAAGGAAACTTATAAAAGAGAGTTTAATTGGGCTTAAGGTTCCAGGAGGTAAAAGTGTATGGGGTTGGATGAAGGCATGGGAACAGGTGGCTGGAGCAACAGTGGAAAGCTCACATTTAGATTCACACGTAGGAGGCAGAAAGGCCACGGGGAATGGCATGGATCTTTTGAAATCTCAAAGCCAGCCCCCAGTGACACAGCTTTTCTAACCAGACCAAACTTCTTTTTTTTTTCCTGAGCTGAGGATCGAACCCAGGGCCTTGCGCTCTACCACTGAGCTAAATCCCCAACCTCAGACCAAACTTCTTAATCCTTCCCAAACAGTTCCACAAACTTGGGACCAAGCCTTCAAATAGACAAGCCTATGGAGGCCATTCTTATTCAAACCACCACAGTGGCTGGTCTCATTGTGTGCTTTTGACAGTTCCAGGGGAAAGGCACAACTTGACTGGCTATGGTATAGCAATTTCCTCAGAGTTGAAACTTTGATTTTGGGAATCGAAACAGGAACTTCTAAATTGAAGCATTCCACCCTGGAGGGTAGCTTCTTTTTTTTTTTTTTTTTAAAAATATGTATTTATTTATTTATTCATGTATTTTATATATATGAGTGCTCTGTCTTCATGTACACCAGAAGAAGGAATCTGATCCCATTATAGATGGTTGTGAGCCACAATGTGGTTGCTGGGAATTGAACTCAGGACCTCTGTAAGAGCAAGCAATGCTCTTAACCGCTGAGCCATCTCTTCAGCCCCCGGAGGGTAGCTTCTTAAGACTTAGGAGGTGGACTAGTAAAATGAGTCAGCTGGTAAAGGTGCTTGCTGCCAGGCCTGAGAACCTGAGTTCCATCCCTGGGAGGAGAGAGCCAACCCAGGACTAACCGTCTTGAACACTCCACAGACACCTCAAGACGAACGTACAAAGATGTCACTGACTGCCCTGGCTTCTGAAGGCCCAGCCTCAGCCAGGGCTGTTAGACACAGCTGATACCAAGCTTTACAACCATAAGCCTCAGTGAAACATTTCTGTGGTCTGAGGGGATGCACTTCCCCAGAGGAGGAATTGCTGTGATTGGTGCTAAGAGGCAAGGCTAGGATTGGTACAAACACCCTACAGAAGCAGGCGATTATGCTCCTCATGAGTTGCCTGGGAGACACTCTTATGCTACCTCCCATGGTTTTGCAACACCAGCTCCAATGAAAGTTTCTCTCCAGTGCTCTTTTCTTGTGGGCCTTCAGCAGGCTGAGCTGGGACCACGAGGAAAGAAGCAGCAGAAAGCTGTGGTAGCAAAGACCATGGTGACAGCTGAGAAAATGTGAACTCTACAATAGCATGACAGTTGAAGACCCCACAGGTGCGACCAGGACCCCAACACGTAAGCTTGATCCCACTTGGCACCACCTGTGGGTCCTATAGTATCTGTTGCTGCCTGGGAGCCTGAACCCAGCTGGTGGTGGTTCAGCCATGGCTGCCCATGTCTGAGTAATCCTGACGACCCCTGGTACCTTCTTCCTGACCGACAGTGGGAGTCTTGGCTGGCACCCAGCCTCCCAAATGCAGAGGAGGGTATGTTCAACCAGATCAACAGCAGCCATTGAGTTGTAGATGCCGGCTAAGGGAGCAGTTGAACAGTTGGACAGCAGCCAGAGCAGTGAGCCCACTGAAGAAAGCTGGAAGAAAAAGAGAACTTGTAGGCTCAGCCCCCAACAACGTCCAACCAAGAAAATTGTCAAGTTTTCAGTCTCCCACCCCTAGTCAAGGGTCCCATCCCTGAGGCCGCCGCAGGAACACTAGAGGGCTCCACTTGCCCCTGCTACTGTGTGACCTACTGGCACCGCTCCCTGCTGTCAGAAACAGGAGGAAATGAAAGCTTCCAGAGACTAAGACTTGAAGAGCTTCTCCTTGACTAGCTAGGACTTCCATCGAGAGGAGCAGAAGGAACCCAGCCAGCCGATTCATGGCAGTGAGTGCATGCAGTATTTCTCTCTCTGTGTCCGGCTTTACTTCACTTCCTGTACTGTCCTCTGAGCTCACTCATGTTGCTGCAAATGGAAAGATTTTCTCGTTTTGAAGGTTGAAATGGTGCTGGATGGTGGTGGTGCACACCTCTAATCCCAGCACTTGGGAGGCAGAGCCAGGTGGATCTCTGAGTTCCAGGACAGCCTGGTCTACAGAGTGAGTTCCAGGACAGCCAGGACTACATAAAACAAACAAACAAACAAACAAACAAACAAAACCCTGTTTCAAAGCAAAAACAAAAACAAAACAAACAAAAAGAGTTGAATATTATCTTAATTCACTCATCTACTGATGGACATTTAATTTTTTCCCCTAGCTTGTAAAATGTTGTGATGAACATGGGAGTGGAGGGATTTCTTTTTCTTTTCAAAAAGATTTGAGCAAAAAGAGTGAGCAGAAGTAGGGTGAAGCTATATATACTTTCAAAGCCCACCTCTAGTGATATGCTTCCTCCGCCGAAGCCCCCACCTCCTAGAACTCCTCAGACAGTGCTACCAACTGGGTGACAGCTGATGCTAGTCAGCCAGTTTAACACAGACACACATACAGGCAAAACATTCAAGTGTTCAAACTTCTGGCCGTTCAAATCACCCAGTCTCACAGACTTCCATACATCATAAAATCTGAGGCTTTAGTGTAGCACAAATCCTAATTAATCTTCATAATAAAAAATCCATGCTGGTTGGTGATAGTGCATGCCTTTAATCCCAGCACTCAGGAGGCAGAGGCAGACGGGTCTCTGTGAGTTCGAAGCCAGCCTGGTCTACAAAGTGAGTTCCAGGACAGCAAGGACTAAACAGAGAAACCCTGTCTTGAAAAAACCAAAAACAAACAAACAAACAAAAAACCAACCTGGAGCCAGATATTGGGGTAAATGCTAAAAGATCAGAGAAGCAGAGTAGCAAGCCACTGGAGAGTTCTTACCTCTACAACTCCCCAGACTGAAAAAGAGTGAGCTCCTATCCGCTCCCACTTTATAGTTCTCTCTCTGCCCAGCCATATCACTTCCTGTCTCCACCTCCCTAGTTCTGGGATTAAAGGCCTGAGATCCCAAGTGCTGGGATCAAAGGTGTGTGCTGTTATGCCCAGATCTCGGGGACCCCCAAAAGACCACCACAGAGACTGAATCCAGCATGTAAAAGCAAAGAGCCTTTATTTTCAAGCTCTGAGCTTGGTGCCTCTGTCTGATGCAGCGGTGAGAGCAGACAGCTCTCTGAACCCAGGCGGGGTAGAGTTTTTATCACAGCAGTGGTTGGGGTGAGGGGATTTCCAGGGTTCAGGACCTCAATTGGCTGACAATTGTCTAGGGGTATCTGTAAAACAGAAATAGATGTGTGCAAGACTCAGGGACATCTTGCCATCTTATCTAACCTTATCTAATGGTTGGAATGTTTGGGATGTCGGGTACTTCCCCTTGGATGTAGGCCCTCCCTGGGTGTGATCAGTTTATGGCTTTTCCTGAGTCTGGGTGTTGCCTGTCAGTACAGTAAGCCTGTCACAGAAGTTGTGCCTGGGCCTCTAAGCCTGTCATGGCAGCTGTGTGGTCAAGCTGTTTGGGGGCCCCCCTACATGTGCCACCACTGCTTGGCTCTGTTTCGATTTTAGATTGAATCAATCTTGTGTAGCCCAGGGTGGCCTTGAACTCACAGAGATCAGTCTGCCTCTTCCTCCTGAGTGCTGGGATTAAAGGTGTGTGCCACTGCCTGGCCTCTCTGGCTAACTAATGGCTTAGCTCAGCACTCTGATCTTCAGGCAAGCTTTATTTGTTAGATCACAAACAAAACATCACCACACTTTAGCTCTGTGATATGTCCCTTTTTTATTTTATTTTATTTTGAGACAAGGTCTCTCTGTAACCCCGGCTGTCTTAGAATTCACTATGTAGACTGTAGATGAATTTCTTTCTTTCATTTTTTTTTAATTTTAAAAAATTTTTTTGAATGCCGAATGCCGTTTATTGAAGGAGGGAGGAGGTCTTAAATACAGGCTTACAGCACAATGGGAGAACCCCGGAGGGCAGAAGTTCGCCAGACGTTTTACAATCTTGCATCTAAACTGTTTTTTTTTTGTTGTTGTTGTTGTTTTGTTTTTGTTTTTGTTTTTGTTTTTCGAGACAGGGTTTCTCTGTGTAGCTTTGCGCCTTTCCTGGATCTTGCTTTGTAGACCAGGCTGGCCTCAAACTCACAAAGATCCGCCGGCCTCTGCCTCCCAAGTGTTGGGATTAAAGGCGTGCGCCACCACCGCCCGGCTTGCATCTAATCTGTTAACACCCATTATTCAGGATACACAGACAAGGAACTTCCCTTAAGCATTCAGGAGGGTGGAACCCGGCAGGGAATTAGCATAGGGAGGATATCAAGGTCAAGGTCAGCAAGCAAGGCATCAGCTACCCAAAATGGGGGGGGGGGGCTAGGGTGTAGACGAATTTCTAAACAGTCTTATTAAATAAGAAACACAGAGCCAAAGAGATCAGAGAAATAGCGAATAGCTATGACTAGCCTTAGCTTACCACCACACAGTATCTTCCCCAGAGAGAGCTTCTTCCTGTCTAACCTGCACTTTTATTGCCTTCCTGTTCTGCTTTCTCATTGGCTCTAAGCCCAGCCACATCTCTTCCTCGTCACTGCCTGTCTATACAGACCTCCAGGACTCTATGGTTGGTACTGGGATTAAAGGCTCGTGTCACCACACTTGGCTGTGTCCTTGACCACACAGACTCTGCCTGCCATGTGATCGGATTAAGGAGATGTGCTACCCACTGCCTGACTTCTGTTTATGGCTCACTATGTGACCTCTGGTCTCCAGGCAAACTTTATTTATTAACATTCAAATAAAATATCACATTTCAGCACAAATAAAATATCATCAAAGTAGACCAGACTGGCCTCAAACTTACAGAGACTGTCTGAGTGCTGGGATTAAAGGTGTGCACCACTACACCCAGTTTGTGATAGGTCCCTTATCTAGCATGTATTAGGTCCTAAATTCAATTCTCAGAAGTGAAAAACAAAAAGTCTACAATAGTTTAAAATGTGTTGATTAAAGCGGGCTGAGAGAAACGCAATAGAGTCTGTATTGGTAGAATAAGGAACCTAAACCAGCCACAGGAAAGAAGGTGTTGCTTTAGAAATCAGCCTACAGGAGAATCAGGGGTGAGAGTGAAGGTACAGCCAGCTGCAGAGATCCAGAGCAGGAACAGAGGAACAGTGGGTTCAGGTCCTGATGAGGAAGCAGGTGGGCCTGCTATGAGGCTGCACCGACAGAGAGGGACTGAGCCAAGCTGAAACTCCAGGGATAATTGTTAGTTCTCTGCCTGTTGGTCTTTGACCCACACACCAGGAGTCAGATCAGCAGAACTGCGCCATCACAGTGCTGGGTGCCCACCACATTATAGGGTCCAGGTGAGAGGGTTATACTCCTTCTGCAGTCTGGCATGCTGGGTAAGTTCGTAGGCCTGGTTTCTCTGATATGATTTTAAATTACTCATGTGCTCCTACAGTCTCAATGCACCCCTATAAATTTTCTACTCCCAGGAATAATTCATTTATCAGTCTGTGATCCGTGGGAGGTGTCAGGCAGATGGTGGTGTTTGTGCATTCACCCAGACCACGCTCATCCTCCACCCTCAATCTAGAGTCCAAAGCTGTTTGTAAAAAGGCAAGGCACATCTGAAAAACAAAACAAAAACCACTTTTACACAATATGGAGTAACTTAGAGGAGGGCACAACCTGATCTCAGGAAAGTGATTATGTTATGGATACCGGTAAAGGTCATCCCTGACATCTGAAATCCAGAGACCCGGCGGAACAGGTGGTGTGATTCAGCCTGGGCCAGAGGCTGGGGCTGATGCAGCCCCCATTCCCATGAATCTGGAGCTCCAAGATGTGGATGACAGGACGACAGGAGATGGCTTCCTGGCTTGGGAACTAACAGGATCTGCCCTCCCTCAGTCCTTTGGCAGACCTGCAGTAACTGGAGGATGCCGGCCCACAGAAGTGAGCAGACCTTTAATCAATCCTGTTCAAGTGCTAATCTCTCCTGGAAACGCCCTCACGGACACAACTGAAAATAATGTTTTACCAGCCCTCTGGACATCCCTTAGCTTCCGGACACATGAAATGAACCATCCCCGTAGTCTACACACACCACCTGCCATGTAGGATAGGATAGTTGTTATTATTTTAGGCTGCATTTAAAATTTGTTATTTTGAGTCAGTTATACACATTCACAGCAAATTGCAAGAATACTGCCTGCTGCATAACCAGAGAAGCTGAGTAGGATGAGTTTGTAATCTCAATTCTGGGGAGGAAGAGTGAGGAGGCAGCCAGCCTAGTTCCGGCTAGTGGGAGATCCCCATCTCAAAAGGCAAGGTCCAGGTGCCTGAGGAACAACAGCCAAGCGCGCGCGCGCACGCGCGCGCACACACACACACACACACACACACACACACACACACACTCACACACACCCCACATTCACACCTGTGCACATGTGTGTAACACGAAAATGTTACAGATGTGTTGGAAATCCTGCATCAGTTTCTGACTGTGATTATATTTTAAATCAGCATGGCCCAATATCCAAGTCAGGGTGACAATTTGTTTATATAGTTATTGGCTGTTTTCTGTACAGTTGGTGTATAAACTTCTCATGCTGTGGTTCCTGAATCCAAAAGGCTGTGTCCTCAGTGCTGTGGGATGTCCTGTATGTTGTGAATAAATAAAATGCTGATTGGCCAGTAGCCAGGCAGGAAGTATGGGATAGGCGGGACAAACAGAGAGGAGAGAGGCTGGGAGGTGGAAGTCTGGAGGAGACGCCAGTCTGCTGTCCAGGGAGCATCACTTAAAGGAAGCAGGTAAAGCCACAGAACACGTGGCGACATACAGATTAACAGAAATGGGCTGAGTATAAGAGTAAGAGCTAGACAATGGTAGGCCTGAGCTAATGGCTGAGCAGTTTAAATAATATAAGCATCTCGCCGGGCGTTGGTGGCGCACGCCTTTAATCCCAGCACTCGGGAGGCAGAGCCAGGCGGGTCTCTGTGAGTTCGAGGCCAGCCTGGGCTACCAAGTGAGCTCCAGGAAAGGCGCAAAGCTACACAGAGAAACCCTGTCTCGAAAAAACCAAAAAATAATAATAATAATAATAATAATATAAGCATCTCTATGTTTATTTTATAAGTGGGCTACGGGACTGCCGGGACTTGGCAAGACCCGGAGAGAAAAACTCTAGCTACACCTCAGCTCCTCAGTGGAACTCTGAAATCATGGATAGTACTGAACCTTATACATAGTGTTTTCCCCACATATACTTGATAGGCTTGCACCTTTTCCCTTGAAGGAGGCACTTGACAACTTCACAAGTGTTAGAATTCCTAGCCACTCCCCCAGCTACATGACCAAGCGGGCAGCGTCATCATGTAATCTATGTACATGTGTGGCATAGCTACATAAGCCCATATGCGCATGTGGGGGGGGGCTATAAAAGAGGGTTCCACCTATTCCTTCGCTCTCTCTTCCTGCACGGTCATTCCATAGGCCTATGCACACCCCTTCTATTCCCTCAATAAACTCTTATATGGGTTTTGTTGTACCTCTTGGCTTTTCTTGAATGGTAAACAGCACCGCTTAATGAATAACATTGCACCCTTAATAAATAACAACAAGCACTAAGATACTATGAAAACGATAATGAAGGTGATTACTAAGTGTCTAATGGGAGAAGAGCAAATACAATGTGTATATCAGAGGAGGCACCATTCAGGTTATAGTAGGAACAGCAGGATTTCACCCCATTACTTAGATGAGTGCACAATTTTAAAACTGGTGAGTTGTTTGTATCTGGAATTTTCCATTTAATATTTTCAAATCATAACTGTAGGTAGCTGATATGACAGACAAGGGGAGCTGTCTGTGTTTAGTGCATCCCACTTATTATTTTGAACATAAACCCCATGATATCACCACCACAACTAAGATAACAACACATGCAATGCCTCCCCCAATAGTCGTGTGTCACCCAAGTAGACTTGGGTCACCTTGTCACATATGTATTTTTGTGCAATCGCTATCACTTCCAAAGACTTTCCTGCCACCAGAGACCATTGAGTTCTCTTCCGCCCTGTTCCCAACTCTCACACCGTGGCTCTGTTCTAAGTGGGATCTCACAGTACTGGTGTGACCTTTGGGGACTGGTGTTTTTTGGTCAGTGTGACATCCTGTCCTCAAGGGCCATCCAAGGTGTTGTGCAATAGTTACTTTTTTTTTTTTTTTTTTTTTTTTGACGTTTTGGTTGTTTCCAGATTCGGGCAATCACAAAGCTGCTGTGAGTGTCATTTTCTGTGTGGTTTAAGTCATAGCCCTCCTTATTCTTGAACAAATGTGTAAGAGAGCAGTCGCTGGGTCATCTGGTGAGAGTGCGTGTTTAAATTGTTATTAGAGAAATTGCCAAAGCATTTTTGCAGGCAGTTCTGCATTCATTCTGCATTCTCAAGAGAATGAGAGGTCTGTTTCCATGGCCTCCTCACGGCATTTGGTGGTGTGACTCTTCATCTGGTTAATAGCAGTGTGTATCTATAGGATTTTGACCTACCTCTTCCTGTGGGCTTTTAGTGATTATGTATTTATTCAAACAATATTTGGGGCCCTGTTACTTAGCGCTGTTGCCAGTACAGCACTAAGCTTGAGGCTGGCAAGACGGTTGAGTGAGAAACATGCTTGTCATCACGCCTGATGACTGAACTCAGTCAACCTCTTGAATCCTCACAGTAGAAGTAGAGAGCAGACTCTTGCAAGTTGTCCAGTTGTCCTTTAACTTTCACATATGTACACACACACACACACATACACACACACGTGGGTGGGTAAAGAAAATGGAGCTGGTGAAATGATTCAGCAGGTGAAAGGTAAAGGCTACTTGCTACCAAGAGTGACCACCTGAGTTTGATCCCTGGTATCCATATGGTGGAAGGGGAGAATCCACATGGACAAGTTGTGCTCTGACCTCCACAGGCACACCATGGCACATGCCTGCCTCTGCTCCCCACGGACACTAAATACATAAAAGTGTAATACTTTATTTTTTAGTTAAAAACGGGGGCTTTGCCTGTCATGCTGTGCACATCTTTAATCCTAGCGCTCGGGAAGCAGTGGAAGGAGAATCTCTGTGAGTTCTAGGCTAGCCAGGGCTGTACAGTGAGGCCTTATTTCAAGAACAAAAACAAAAAATAAAAATAAACTAGACTAGAGAGATGGCTCATCAGTTAAGAGCACTTGTTGCAGAGAACCTGGGTTCAGTTCCCAGCACCCACATGGTAACACAGTTTCAGGAGATACAATGCCCTCTTCTGGCACTAGGCACACATGTGGTGCACAGACACACATGCAGGCAAAATACTCATAACATAAATAAGTCTTTTGAAGAAAAAAACAAAAACCAAAAAGACAACGT
This sequence comes from Peromyscus melanophrys, assembly GCA_902168415.1. Lineage (NCBI taxonomy): Eukaryota > Metazoa > Chordata > Mammalia > Rodentia > Cricetidae > Peromyscus > Peromyscus melanophrys. Next base: position 89 of record CABHPR010068409.1, on the reverse strand, counting down.
TCTCAATCATGTGCGCATGGTATATACATTATATGAGATATATTTTTTTGTGTATATTCTATGTATTTATGTCATGTATACACAATACA
>CABHPR010068397.1:384-18385 GCA_902168415.1 Peromyscus melanophrys | reverse complement strand
ACACACACACACACACACACACACACACACACACACACACACACACACCCTGGAGGTCTGTTTAACTCACAGTTTTAGAAGTTAAAAGGCCGAGCTCCTACGGCCCCATCTGTTCAACTGTGATTCCTTTACAGAGTGGTGGATGGTGTCACAACACGTGAGAGAGGGAACTAACTATTTGAGTCATTACCACCTCCGCAATGCCACATGAGGAATAAAGCTTCCAACATGTGAGTATTTGGAAGACAGACTGCACCCATCCCACATCTAAGTCACAGCAGGCACTGATCTCCATTGGTCTAGCCTTACTTCAGATCAAGAGTCTTCATGGACACAAATAATTCTAGGAGCTTGCACTTGGCCTTTCCTACTACAGGAGTTTCCACTGCATGAGTCAAGGACTCTGTGAGGAGTCTAGAGATTGAGTTCATAACACCAATGATGAATTCCTGAGTCAAGAAGATAACCCAAGGTACAATCGGGACCACTGGGCCCTTTAGGGGACAGTTCCATTGATAACTTGACCTGCAAGGTCCCCATTCTGACTTGAGAAACACAGTCTTGCTTTGCAGATAGAAGACTGCCTCAGGTGTTTGTGATCTCTGAGAAGTCTGACAAACTACAAATGGAACACTCAGTGCACCTCTGTACTGTTGAAGAGGACAGTGGGCGCGGTTGTGATTGCTGTCATGTGATCAGCTGCTCCTGATTCCATTCTTACCCTCAGCAAAGTGTCATCTTGATTCCACTGGGTAGTTGCCAGGGGCAGGGGGCTTGAGAGGTGCAATGGGCGGTTCCACAAGAGGGTATTCAGGGAGCGGGGAATACTTACCACGGGATGATCAAGATGGAACCTCATTGAACTCTGTTTGTTTATCAATGGCCTACTGGGAGGGAAACAGCCTGAAACAGTTTCTTAATGGAGCAAAGAAACTGAGAAAATCAGAAGGCAAAAGCAAACCACAGCAATGAATAGACAAGAACATGTTGTTGGGGGAGGGGTGTCAATAGAAGCCAAGTGCTACCGCTGTCCAACCCGGTGGTCTTGGATGTATGTGGATACATGTGGGGGTTTACTTCTTTGAGCCCCAAAGTCATCATCTATAACACTAGAAGTCATGAACTAGTAATGCTCCATAGGTCTCCATAGGTCGCTAACTGACTGACATACAATGCTTTACATGAGGGTGTGCCGTTCTTAAAACCCTGGCCCTGACCCATGGCCTTCCTCCGGGTTCTTCCACATGTTACAAGCATTGGGGACAGGATTTTCTTTGCTGTCCTGTGCCTTGTGGGCTATTCACCAGCATCGCTGGCTTTTACCCAATAGATTCTGATACCACCCGTCAAGCTTTGACAATGAAGAATGTCACCAGAATTGCTAATTATCTCCTTGGTTGAGATCCATATTTATGATTAAGTACGTGGACACCAGGGACTGAGAGTCCTTCCAAAGGTATGCTTCATGCTTCAGTCATGCGTTCCGTCTGGTGCTGAAAAACACCTGATTAGACCTGAGCCACGATGTTCTGTTTTGTCATAGCCTGGAACTCACTACATAGACCCAGCTGGCCTCAGACTCACAGATATCGGCCTGTTGCTTCCCCAGAGCTGGGATTAAAGGGATACACACCACACTTGGCTACACACTTTCCCCCTGACTTTTCTGTTTTATTTGGTGGCTATCTTTCTCACTTGTTCTCCTCGTCTTTGCAGCTAAAATTCAGAATATTATCAGATGGCCTAACACACATTGATTGAATCAAACTCATTAATTCAGGGGTTTCTTTTGAAACTTTCTACTCCTGTAGAACTTTTATTTTTAAAATGATAGAATTTAGTTACTCAAATCATTGTTTTTAATGGAAGGTTCCCTGTCTTACTGACTTCTTGGGCTATTTCTGTTTTGTTTTGTTTTTATTTACCATAGTTTTTTTATTGACCCTTTGGGAATTTCACAACATGCACCCCGATCCCATTCATTTCTCAGTCCTCCCGTGTCTACCCTCCACCCTTGTAGCCTTCCTCCTCAAAAGAAAAGAAAAAGAATCCACTTGATCCCCTGTCTTGCCTGCCTCTCCATCATTCATCATAGTGGTGTTGGAAGCTGTGGTGTGTAGCGCACTACACCGTTTTGTCTGGGTTGGGTTTTGTTTGTTTGTTTGGTTGGTTGTTTTTTCAGCTTTTTTTTTGTCACTTTGCTTTTTGCTTTTTTAAATAGTAATTTATTATTATTATTATTATTATTGTTGTTGTTGTTGTTGTTGTTGTTAGTGAGAAAAGGAAGCATGTGGAGATCAGAAGATAATTTGTGGGTGTCGGTTCTCTCCCATAATCTTAGTCTCCCCCAGACTAAGATCATCAGGCTTGGTGGCAAGTGTCACTAACCGCTGAGCTATCATGTCAGTCCTCGTCTTTTGTTTCTGTGGTTGATTTTGAAACAGGGTCTCGTGTAACCCAGGCAGGCCTCAACTCACTATGTACCACGGGTGAACTTGAACTCTTGATTCTCCTGCCTCTAGTCCCCCAGTGCTGGGGTTATAGGCATACATCACCATGCCCAGTTTATGCAGTGCTGGGGGTGAAATCCAGGATTTCGTTCATGCTGGGCAAGCTCTCTATCAACCAAGCCATGTCCCCAACCCCTTCCTGGCTTATTCCTTCTAGGTGTTTTTTGAAGTTTTGGGGTTTGGGGGAGACAACCATAATCTCCTTGGTGATAGGCATGCCTCCCTGCTTTCTTTTCTTTTGGGGATTTATTAATTTTATTTTATGTCCAGAGATGTTGTGCCTGCACGTGTGTCTGTGAAGCACAGAGACTCTGATTTGCTTTTTCCTGTCGTGTTGGCTGGAAGTACCGGAAGCCCAGCACACCAGCAGGCTCACTGTGCTCTTCCACGGAAGGAGGCAGCACAAAGTGAAGACATCAAGTGAACCAAGCCGCAGAGCCACGTTCAAATCCAGTCCCATCGTGAAGGGCCCTACTCTAGCCAACCCGAGCACGGCATATATGGATCAGGCAGGCCTTGTGCTTCCCCCCATTCCTTCTGCCTTGCTAAAAATCCATTAGATTACATTTTAAAGCTAGCTCTCAAGATCTATTCCCTTATTTGGCCACTTCCTCCTCCTGAGGTTGACTACCAAGGTCCAGTTATCTTTTGTGTGTGGGGATGGGGATTGGGGATTTAGCTCAGTTTGGTCCTCAGCTGGGGGGGGGGGGAGCAGGGAAGCCCCTCTTGGTTCACCTAATTAACATGCCCAATTAAAAATAACCCCTCATCCTAACACAAGGTTTCCCCTTTCACCTTTATAAACTGCCATTTTCCTATGCGCCACGTCTGTCTCCTCTTTATCCAGAGGGAGTCCTTTGTTGTAGTTACTGTGCCCCCCGCCCTCCCCCCCAACCCCCACCCCCCACCCCCGACAAATACCCCAGGTCCCCTCTCCCTTGTTCCCTCCCCCCTTTCCCTCCTCCTCTGTCTCCTGTCTTTGTCTCTTATCCCCAGCCCTCTGTCCCTCTGGGGTAAATACATCTCCTTTGAGCCCAGAACTTGGTCTTGGGGGTCCTTTCACATCGCCCACTGTCTAGCCCTAGCCTTCATTCTGTAGGTCATCCTGACCAGCAAGATGCTGAATATTAATTAAAGACCAACTGTTCACGGCATTAAGGGGCCTCGGATAAACTTTGCTTGTTTCTGTCTCACTTGAGAGAGACCCTTTTTCCTCCTTTTCGTGAATTCCTGGGCTATAGTCCAGTTACCGCCTGTGTTTGCATTTTTGCCACGAGCATAATGAAGTAACCTGCAGAGCCCACCACCCTGCATGGGCTGGGCAAGTACATTCCTCCTGCACAGCTCCTAGGCCTGGATTTCTTCCTTCCTCTGAGCAGGAGGTGGGTGCTTCATTGAGCAGGGTCTTTGTTGGGGTGACAGTGAGACCTTCCTCAACACTGTAAGTCAGTGAAGAAATCAAGCATGGTACACATAGTGTGGCTTCACGGGTGTCCCGGGAGTGGAACTGGGCTCCTCATCCAAACTGTCCAGTGGGCAGCTCTGTGCTGGGGGCCTGGATTGGCTCCTGACCACAGGGGCCCCTCCCCCAATTCTCACCATCCTCTTACCCCACTCCCACTCTGCAAAGTTCATCTCCCTGCCCGGGTCTGATGAAGCTTTCCATAACTATAATAAACACCTGGGATAATTAAGCTACGAAGAGCCAAGGTTTATTTTGGCTCCCCATGTTTGAGGATGTAGTCGGCCCTACTGTTGGAGCTTGTGGGGGTACATCCTGGAGGGAACATATTGCTAAGCAAAACCACCTCCTTCATAGGTAGAAAGCCACACAGAGAGAAAGAGGAAGAGGCTGAGGCCCAAGAGGGCATGACCCCAATGACTTAAAGACTCCCACTTGACCCCACTTCTTAAAGCTCCACCCCCTCCCAGGGTCCAGCCTCTAGCACAAAGGCCTCTGGAGCCTAACTGTAGCCGTTGGGGAATTTTCCACTGCTGTCCCCACGCTGTGACGTGAGCTCAGGGTGCATCTCACAGCCGTGGTCCTTCCTAACCCAAGCCTACCTCCTGCCTCTGGGCATCCCCCATCCTAAGGCCTCTAAGGCCCCTGGACCTTTCATCTAACATTTGGTTAGACTTGCTTTTCTTGCAAACAGTCTTGGTCATGGAGCTCTAAACCCCCTCTTGGCTACATTTCATTGAGGGTCTGTGTCTTTCCTCGGAGGTGAAGAAGGCGGCTGTCACTCAGTGTTAGCACTGGGTCATTCCCTACTCCCCCAGCTATTCTCTGAGCCAGTGTTCCTAAGCTGGAAATTTCTCATTCCTTCAGTGGTGGGTGTTCCTGGGTCAGGTTGGCCTTGTTTGCTGGGGTCTTGCTCCACCCCACTGGTTATGTTGAAGAATTTGTGGGTTAATATCTTCATAGAAAATGTATTCCCGGTATAGACGCTTCTGTGTTTCCTAACTCCACATAACCACCTTATTTTCCTATAGCTTTTAGCACAGTGTCCATGTCTAAGATCTTATGTCCCCTTCTAGTCCCTCCTGTGTACTCTGCTTCATTTGTGCTCAGGAGATGGGCCATGGTCGAAAAACAAGATAAGCATAGAGGGAAAAGGGGCCTGGGCCTCTGAGGGGCAGAGGATGAGGTTAAAAAGAGGTGAAAGAGTCAGGAGGGTGGGCAGTGCAGGGAGGTGATCCCCCAGAGACACCAGCTTCTGGGCCTGGGCAGCTGGGCAGGCAAGGGATAGGTCATGGGAGCAGCCGGAGATGGGACATCAAACCAAGGGTCACTTCCTGGGCTCCCAAGGCTGCAGGGAGGTCCTACAGAGTGGGGACACTGAGAGGGGTACACTTACTGACTGGACACCTGGCTAATGGTGCCCTGGGATTAGAGGAGAAACAGAAACCACCAGGACACGCAGAGACTCAATTAGGAACCTACAGACCTGCCATGGTCCAAATTGTCCTTGCTGGGTGTCTCTCAACCTCTACATTCTCTCTCACCTTAGCAACCACCCTCTAATAACCATGGAAAGTCCAGGGAGGATTCCACAGAGCTCTGGGCCCAAACTTGGTGCGTGGAAAGAGCTAGCTGCTCATATGTGAATCTCTTGGTCCCCTCTCCCTGTCCCTGTCCCTCTCATGTCCCAGATCCATCCACACCTCCCATGGGCAGCCACACTTAGGAAGCTAGGTAGGCATAGACAAGGTCCCCCAAGCCCTGGTGCTGGTCTCAAGGCCCCAGTGGTCAGAAAATGCCTGGATTTAAAGTTTCTCCTAGTAAAAGCAAGGCAAGTGAGGTGTGGGGGTCCAAGGGTCTACCCCTTAAGCTTGTGGCTCCAGGCCACACTAAAAGAGCCAAAGCTGGACCAAAGCAGAGCTCTCAATACCCCTGGCCTATGTTTAAGGCCATCCCTGGGAGGTGCTAGTGTAATTGGAAAATAACGAACAAACAACAAACACAAGTATAGCCCTTGTTCCTTTAATAACCAAGGTTGTTTGATTTTGCATTGGGTCTGGACTTGCTTGCAAAAACCGGGGGAGGCTTGAGAGAGTGCCATGATGGACATTTCATTAACATTGTGGTTACAGAATCATGTCCCAGACAGCTCTCTTTCAGCTACTCCACCCGTTGAGAAAACTGCACTACACCATACACATGAGATGTGTATGGGTAGCCAGAGATCTGCATACGTGAAGACCAAGATGAGACTGCAAACGTAGTGTTCCTCTTCTGTGGAAGGTGGGATTTTGGCAGGGCGGCCTCATCGGTGCTGATTTCTTGATCTTCTGTGGAAGGTGAGATGGTAGCACTCTGACGGAGGCATCTGCTCAGGACTCTCCCACGGTGGTGTTGTTTTTCTTCCTGGCTTCTTGGGGACACCTATATCTCTGCTCCCCTCCCAGAATGTGCCCCTCAGCCCGCATATCCCACAGCTCCAAGAACACCGCCTTACACTCTGCAGGTGCTTGGAAACACTCCCTGACTGGATGAATGGTGAATGATGAATCTTTTGGATGGATAAGGGCCTGCTGGGAGAACAGCCGGGCCCCCTTTGTCATCGGAGGCATGGCTGCTCTCCACAACATGGAGATCGAAAAGAAAAAGTGGAATGGAGAAATAATCTTTTTTGTCCAATTGTAGAAATTTTGTCACATTAGAGAAATTGAGGAACAGCATTGTTCGCAGACTCGGTCAAGGTCTCACGGCAAAAGAGGCCAGGGGGCATACGAGAACCAGCCTGGCAATTGTCGATAATTGTTGTTACTTTGTTTTTTTTTTTATCTTTTTTAAATTTTTATTTCTTAAAGTTAACTTAAAATGAGATGGGATGATGACTTGATGGAGGTGGTGGTGGTTGGAGGCAGGGGAGAGGACCTGGGAGGAGGGAGGAAGAGAACCAGGAGGCAGGGAAGGTAGGAGGGATTTGGGGAGCTGGTACACACCCTCATCAGGATGAGGGTGGGGCAAAATGGGGAGGGGTTTCAGAGTGTGACTGGGAGGAACATGGGCTGATGATGATCCGTGACCAATGGGTGGGAAGAGATTCTTTGAGTCAGGGCTGTGAACGAAATGACCCCAGGGTAGAGGTTGGAGGGGGGTGATAAGGTCGATAATGTGTGACAACGGTGGCGCACATGACCAATGAGTGATGACCATGAAGTTGTGAGTGTGTGCTGTGATCACGATTTGAATGACAGTGGATAATGGTGACAATGACTTGCAAGCAAGTGCTCAGAGCAGGGTGAACAGGGCTCACATTTAAAGCTAAGAGCATAGGCTCCTATCCAGGTAACCTAAGAAGCAAGGGGTTCCTAGCTGGGACCAAGGGCTGTGTAGCAACCAGACCCCAACTGGAGCTGGGAAGCTACACAGGACTCTATCCCATTTCTTTCTACTTTTTTTTTTGTTTTGTTTTTATTTTTATTTTTTTATTTTGCAAAAAAAGATAGATGCTCTTTTAAAAAAATTAAAGTCAGAAGCTGGCTAGGTCTTTTGGGATCTGAGGGTCATAGACTCAGCAACACAAAAGTACATCCATGGCTGTGGACAGGGGCTATCCCACTTTCGCCATAGGACAAGAAAAACGCCCCACAAGCAGCAATTTCCACTAAAGCCTGTGAAAACCTTGGAGAGGGCTGTGTTGCTCACTCAGACTTTGCCAGGGGGCACTTGTGGTTCAAGGTACACTTACGTCTGAAAGCATATCATCTCTACTCTACAGGGGCAAGTGTGGGGTGGAGTCTGGGGGGCATGGGACTGGGGCAGGGCTGAGCTGGGGTGGGGAGTGGGTTGCTCAAGAGACAACTCCAAATGGCACATTTTGCCCTCAAGGGGCCAGTTTTTCCCAAACTGGACAGGAGCCAGGAGGCTCCCCACTTTGAGAAACGCTGTTGGGATCGACTTCAATATCAAGTGTACAGCCAGGATAGGCCAAAACCTTTCGGATCCCAGGATGAGACCAAGTCTCCATCAGATCCTATTCTTGGAGTCAGGAAGTGTTTTGGTATATATCCCTCGTTCCTAATTCTGAATTTGGGGGCTAGAGAGGACCTTGGTGGTTTGGATATTTCCACCCCTCCCTGAAGAGAGGGGTGGGGAGGTGGCCCAGGGTTGGGAATGGAGGTCTCGCCAAGGGTCACACAGCGAGTGAGCGGCAGGGTTGGGACTGGGTCCTGACCTGTCTGCCAGCAGCCAACCTGGGGGCTCTCTTTGCCTGACACACAGCCACTACACACTGCAAAGTCACAAATCAATTGGAAAGATCTAAGCGTTGCGGTGTGAGACTGGATGTGAGTGCGAGTCGAAGTGGTGTGTGAGAATTAACGAACGAAAGAGTTTAGCCCTTTTCACAGTGAGTGGTCAAGTACAGCAATCGTATTGTGGTTGCACGAGGGCCTGGTGGCTGAAAGCCCCCCAGGAGAGGGACCTCAGTACCAAGTCCTGGTTCTGTTACCATGTTTTTTTTTGGTCTTTTTGATTTTATATTTGATATTTGATACTTAAGAGTTTAGAATAACATACTTATTTCTTTAACTCATTTAGAGATGAAATTCTTATTATTATTATTCATTAGCATGCATTGAGAGGGAGGACCGGGGTTCTTAGATAGCATGGCAGCACGTCACACAGCAATGCAAAGACAACACATGTAAGCATAGCGTTCACTAGATTTCACACAAAAGAGAGCAAGCTCCACCACAAAGAGAAGCACAGACCGCATATAGCAAGCGCTGCGGAACCCCGATACTATGGAGGGACCTAGGGGGATGTTGCTTAGATCTCCTCTTCTCCAGCCTCCTTGTCGAAGGTGGTCATGTCGATCTTCTCGGGTAAGATGATGTTGACCGCCAGCTCCTCCCCGCTGTTGTACTGCAGCAGCAGGTTCTTCTTCTTGCGGAGCATGTGATTGTAGCGCAGGTTGGACACCCAGGTCTCGCACTTGTTGAGGAAGACGATGACCACGGTGCCCAGCACCACCAGGCTGGTGAGCACACCCAGGATGGTGAAGCAGATGGCCTGTCCCTCGGTGAGGAGAGGGGTACTCTTGTTGAGCTCTTTCATGGACACCTTCAGGATGTGGTGCTCGGGCTGCTGAACTGGCAGCTCGTGCACCCCAGGGGTTACGCGGTAGGTGAGCCCGTAGCTGCTAGGCAGGTGGGTGACCTGCACAGGGCTGGCCCCGCGCTTCTTCGCGCACGTGGGACCCATGAACCGGGGCTTGCACAGACACTCGTAGCTCACCTGGGTGTGCTGGAGGCAGGTGCCCCCGTTCTGGCACGGGCCACTGGCGCAGTTGCTCACCGGGCGGCTGCAGGTCTTGTCGACGAATCCAGCTGGGCAGCGGCAACGGAAGTCGCCCCCGATTTCGGTGCAGACGCCATCGTTCTCGCATGGGTTAGGGGTGCAGCTGTTGTTAACGATCTCGCAGAAATTGCCCGAGAAGCCAGGGGGGCACAGGCAGGAAGCATGAGAGGCCTGGCCCTCATCATCCACACAGGCCCCTCCGTTCTGGCAGGGAGAACTGCAACACAATAGACATGGTAAAGGGCCCTCGGGGGCTGGGCTAGGGCAGAGCAGGAGGGGCAGGGGGCAGAGGTGAGGCTCCTTTCTCTGGCCTTCCTTTGGACCTGACAAAAGAGCAGGGCTCAGAACACATCAGGCTAAGATGGGTATAATTCCAGGGAGGGGGGGCGGGCACCTGGGACTGGGACCCCTGGCTTGGAGGCTCATCAGCTGCCTAGAGGTGGGGTGCCCAAACACCTCACCCTGTCATGATGTCAACCTGGTCAACCAGGAACAGAACCAACCTCTGGTGCCCTCTCCCATCTCTTATTTCATCTCTCAGGCAAGAGCATAGATTGTTAGTTACTAGACAGAAGGGGAAACTGAGGCTGGGAGAGGGAGTATTATTAATAGCCCAAGTTTAGGGTAAGATCCCTCAGACGAGGAGGGCATCCTGGGCTCTCCAACAGGAGGTCTGCTGTTAGGGCTCCAGTGTGTGCTCCCCACCCCACTACCACCCCTTATTATTTTTATTTCTAGTAGAGTGGGTCCAGCCAGCTATTGTGAAGGAAACCCTTGGGGGCTTTCAGTAAAAGAAATACGGGTTGTATCTACGCTGGCGGGAGTGGTGTCTATGGTGAACTGTTTAATAGTGGTCCATTCAACCAAGTGCAGCTTGCAAACTGAAGCTGTTTGCTCAGAGTGGAGCACACGGAGCATTTAATGTAAGTGCTTTTAAACGACCTAGCCCTTTGTCATCCGATAAATGCCAAAACTCTGGGGAAAGAAAAGCCGCCCCCTCCCCCCCCACACACACACACTAGGAATAAACGTTGCAACTTCAGCCCTGCGGCTGCAAGTAGCTGGGCTCTGAAAACTTCCTAAGGGCCCCCGGGCTCTATTTTGACAGAATAGATCAAGTCTGTCAGAACAGAACAAGTTGCAAGATCTTGTCCTGTGTTCTCCCCCTTTAGTAAACTGCAGTAGAGTTCAATGGTCACTACCTCCAATGTCCTTCCTGAATATAAATCTCCAGACCCCTATGTTCCTGACTGTTTGAAGCCTCTGCAGATTCCTGGATCTTGGACAGCAGCCCCAGAGCCTCTTCCCCACTATGCTAGCCAATACTAGTGCCCCCTCCCATCTCCTCCAATCTCCTCAGACATCCCAGAAAATCCAATTGCAATGACCTAAACTGCCTCCTACAATATGGTAAGTGGGTTTCACAGCCTGGTCCTGCTGAACTCTGATCTCTTATTATGTTGCCTTTAGAAAATTATACAGCTTGGCATCTCTGTCCCCATCTCAATCTGCTGTCATTCACTAGCATCGGGGCTTGGGAACATCAGGGGAATATGAAATTGCCTTCAGGATCATTTGAAAAAAATTATGGAAATGACACAGTCCTCCATAAAAGTCCCCTACCCCGTCAGAGTGGAGGGTGGGGCACGGGTTACCCGGAACACTTCTTTTATCAGGCGACAGGTCCTATGGGGTTGGATTGAAAGGGTCTTCAAGGGTGAGGTGAGAATATTTACCCATTGATCACACAGGGCCCATCCTTGTTCTGGCAGTCCTTTCCAGAGAAGCCAGGGGCACAGGAGCATTCGTACTGGCCCTTCTCGAGGTCCACGCAGGTTCCATTGTTGGCGCAGGGGGTTGAGGTGCAAGCCCGCATGTCTGGGAAACAGAAAAGCCTGTGCTTAGCTTTCCCTTTCAGAGGCCAGTGTGACAGGAACCCAAGCGGGGTTTGTGGGAAGAGGGGTGCAGTGACTCCCCTCGAAGTCCTGAAGTGCTGAGGGTCAGGAAGCTTAACTCTAAGGTCACTAGTAAGAAAGCCAAGGCCATGGTAACCAAGATAAGCAGCTGCACCCTTTTCCTGGCACCCTTGCCGTGCAGCAACATGACCTTCACCGAGGAAGCCTTTGTCCCTCCACAAAACAGGGAGGGAGCCAAGATTCCCTAAAGTCTGTCTGTCTCCTTTCTCACCTTCAGCTTCTCCCATTTAGGGAAAGGGGTCTCTGCCACCTTCAGAACTAGACTAACACTTGGTGGGGGAGGGCGGGGGAGGGGGACACCAGCTTTTCACACTTTCCCATCAAAGATCCCCATCAGGAAACGAGAAGTCTAATTTAGCCCCAGGGCTGCCTCCCCACCCCGTGGTCCTTCTGTTCTCTGGTTCTGAACTAAGGGGGTCTAGGGGTAAAAGGGCTGCCTCTTTTGAAGGCAGCAAAATTAGAACTATTGAGCGCTTTCCCGTCGGCTCAGGCTTCCATGAACACTGCTGTATTTCCTTCCGAGTGCTTTGACACCCCCTGTCTGGCTCACTTCATTATTCGGGCTCAGCAAGCCCAGGATGAGCTGAACAAAGGGGCTGGGGCAAGGGTTCTCTGACTGTGGAGACCCCAGCTGCCCAGCAGGGTCAGGAAGGGACCCTTTGTGGTTGCTCCAACCTGCTGCCCCAGAGTTCAGCTCCTTCCCACTCTGCCTCAGTGTCCCTCGTATTAAAAGAAAAGCTCTCTGTAGTTGATCTCTGAGTGTTTTCTACAATGTGAGCTGTAAAAAACCAGGGCTGGCCAGAGACTGCAAGTGAAGGCAGTCCCGGGGAAGGGGTTCCCTATGCTAAGACCGCATGGGGACATTTTTCTCTCCTTTTTCAAAGACCTGAACCCTGATAGAGGGGAGATCAGCGTCTGTGAAAAATTCTGTGCACCATGTTGGCAGACTCTCTGCAGGAGCCCGTCGTGGTGCAAGGAAACCTAGAGAGGATTTATCTTTCTGGGATAGCTCCAGCAAAATGTTAGTGCACTGAGCCTCTGAAGCTGGCTCTGGCTTCTCTGTCCCTGCTCTCCTAACCCCTGGAATCTTGAATTTAAGATAAAGATCTGGCGACCACCCCTAGACTATACTGCTCAGTCCCCCTAAACACCAACTCTCCAGAGCCTCCAACCCAAAGACAGGGTGAATCGCTGCTGTAAGGAGAGGGCAGAGTGGGGCTCTGCGTAAATAGCAGCTGTGACCAGGCTGGCAGAAAGGGAGAGGGGCAGCAATTACCCAGGGGCTATTTCCCCCCTGGGACAACCCTCGACCCCCACCATTTCTACCCAGGCAGATAGCCTTTGTGAATTTGACGGGGAGGGGCTATGCATGCTGAGGGACCTGTGAGGGGGAATTCTGTCTGGAAAGCTATTCCGGATTCAGATAGCTAGAAGGGTGGGAGCTAGGCTAAAAGCCTAACCCTGGTCAGTGGTTTTTCTAGCATCCCCAAACAACTCAGAGTAGTCATGGCTGCTGCTGCTGCTGCTGCTGCTGCTGCTGCTGCTGCTGCTGCTGCTGCTACTGCTGCAAGGGGCTGCAGAGCTGTGGCTAGAGCATGAGTCAGCTGCAGCAAAAACCTTCCCCCACCCACCGTGCCACCACTTGAGGAGAGGGAGACCATAGACAATTTGGGGTACTGAGGCCCCTTTGCTTCTCTGATCCTTGGTTTCCCTGTTTGTCACTGGCAATGTTGAAGAGATAGGTCCTAGGGCATCTAGCTGTCTGCCTTCCTACTGGGATATCATCTCCCAGGGGGGCACACACCCTTTATTCCCCAGGACTTCAGTTTGCCTGGACTTTGGGGACAGGATTAGCAAACACAAAGGGTCCTACAACAACGCAGCTGTCAGTTTACAAAGATCATATAAATTAATGAAATCAGCAGATAGCATCAGTGTGCACTTTAACCCTTCCTCAGCCGCTCCCCACCACCAACCTCCTGCCGTACTTGACGGCCCTCCCCCACCCTGTCCTTTCTTGTGGTTCACATTTAGGCCCCACCATCACCACTCAGCATGAGCCACCCCTCCCTATTTGTTTACTGGCTCCCCTTTCTTGATGTTTGAGCCCCGAGAATCACCCCTCCCACAGCACACACAGAAGACACCCCCTTCCATCTCCCAGCTCCAGGTACCTGCGCAAGTAGCCCCAATCCGTGGTCCAGCCACCCTGGGCATGCTGTGTTTTATTTTGTGACTCTTTATTCAACAGGCAGTTTCCCAGCACCCCCACCCCCAAGTCTTGGAACCCCCAGAGGAGCTGAGGTGAACAAAATACAGTCTCTACGTTGAGGCCCAGCAGGAAACATATATGCACTATAGATCACATACTACAAATAGAGAGCCTTAGGGTTCTGGATTGTAGCTCCAGACAGGGAGAGGGGTGGGCAGGGAAAAGGGGTGAGGGTGGGCTGAGGTCAGTGCTCACCTATGTTGCAGAATTTCCCTTCCCAGCCATCCTTGCAGAAGCACTGCCATGGTTCGTCACAGAGTCCATTGACGCAGCCAGGGGAGGTTACGCACTTGTCACACAGGGGGCCCTCCCAGCCCACCTCGCACCTGTGTGAACAAAGGGGAGAGAGAGGGGCACATGAGGAGAGCAGGGGTCCAAAGAGGGCTCAGGCTGTTTTTCTGCTGGGTGGAGAACCCTTGGTAGTCTTTGTACAGTGCCAGGCCAGTGGGTTCCTGGAGCAAACAGCAGCCACCTGAATGGAAAACTCAGAGAAGGTGCTCAAGGGCAGAAACACAGGGTCTTCCAGACCCCCACAAGAACCACATTTGATGCAGTGACCCCCAATGGTCTCATCCTGCAAGACATTCCCCTGCCCCCCCTTCTCCTGCCCCCTCCTTCTCTCTCCCCCGCCCCCACCAGTTTTCTGCAGGAACAAGAAAGCTGTGACGCAGTTTTGTGGCAAAGCACCCCCTCCCTTTAGCCAGGCTCCAAAACCCCCTAGGACCCCACCATGGCCCCCAAGAAGCTTACTCCATTACCTGCAAACATTGTCATCCTCGCAGAATCCATGTTTGGGGTCGCAGGCGGGGTCGCATTCAGCCCCTGAGGAAGAAAAAGAAGGTACGCAATTCACCCCACAAGGCCCACAAGGCCTAGAGGACACTACCTAGTCCGTTTTCTCTCAAGTGGCCCACTGCCCCTCAGTAGGGGGGATCCAAAGACCCTCTTGGATCCTTCCAGCTTGGCACACAGTAGGCACTTCTTGTCTGTGGGTGGATGGTGCCTCAACCTACCCAAGAAAACAATCCTGCGTGTTCCTAGCCATGTGATAAGCACAGCATATCCCTGATTCTCCAAGTGCAAAGCAGACACCTTTCTTCCCAAAGAAAAAAGGAACCCCCAGACCACTAAAAGTAGGAATGGGGACATTGGAGAGGTAGCCTTTGACCCCTGGGCATTCAGTCAAGCCCTCGCTTTTGCGAAGTGAGCTAAAGGGGAGATTTTGAGGTCTCCAAGAAAGCTAAGGCAAGTCCACCTGCCTAGCTCACAGGTAAAGCGACCAGATTTTCCCCCAAGATTAACCCCAGTTACACCAGGCCAAATCCTTTCTCTCCCACTTTCCCTACCCCACCCTGGTCACATTAAAAGAACTGCGCAATAGCTCTGCAAGGCCTCTCAGATTCCGACACTAATAGACACCTACTGTATGCATCTACTTAACCGACTCTTGGGTTTTCCAGATAGACCCCCCGCCCCCCACACAAACCACTGGCGGAGTGGAGGCTGGGGTCGCTGCGGGAGGGGGGCAACTCTCTCGCTGCCAGAGACAGATGGCCGCTGCAGACAGGAGTGTCGCAGCCCCTCACCTAGAGAAACGCGCCACGCAGGAGGGGCTCCAGCTTTGCTCCTGTTGGAAATTGGGGGCTACGACTGCAAAGTCATCCCCTCAAAGCCCCCAGACCTGTTCCTAAGCACATACGCAGGGACAGGCACCCCCAAAGTTGCACCCAGAGCCATTTTTTTCTTAAATACCTCCCAGGGAAGCCTCCTTTTTCCATACCTCCTCAATCCGCGCAACGACACCCCTCTGAACGCCACTTCTGCTGGGCAAAAAGGGTCTGGGGCCCTCCACCTCCCGCAAACCCCAGGACCCCGGGACTGGGCTAGGCACACAGGAGTGGCGCAGGGAGGGTGAGGTGGGCGCAGTGCAGGGCTTAGGGTTAGGCGGGACGGGTGGGACTTGGGGCAACGGGACAGGGAGTGTGGGGTGGTCGGCGGGGGGTGGTCGGCGGGGCATCGCAGGCTTCCCCAGGGGGGGCGCGAGCCAAGCCGCCAGGGGGGCTCACCATAGGTGCTGTGGCCGAAAGCCAGCAGGAGCAAGAGGACGGGCAGGAGGGCTCCGGTCGCGGTCATCTCGGGGCGGCCTGGGTCGTGGTCCGGGGAGCGGCGGCGGTGCAGAGGGGGCTCCGGGGGCTGCACTGGGCTTCTGGTTGCGGACGATGAAGTGGGCACCGGCGTCCAGAGGAGGGAAAGCCAGGGTTGCACCGGGGCGCACACTGGTAAGTGCGGGTCGCCGAGGAGCTGCCGCTGGGGCCCGCGCGCCGCCTTTTCGTACTGTCGTCCCCCCCCCCCGGCCCCCGCCCACGCCCACGCCTCGCGCGCACGGGGCAGGCGCCGGCCAGTCCCGGTGACCCACCCCCTGGCGGGGCCGCCCCCCAGTGCCGAGGCGTCCGGAAGCTGCTTGCGCACGCGGGCGCACTCTTGGCTAGACGGGTACCTGCGCACGATGGGCACGCGGTCCGCACACAGGACAGCACGCGGAGGAGGCGGCGGTGGCGCTTGCACAGGCCCGCTTAGCGCAAGTCTCAGGAACCATGCCGGGCGGGCGGGCGAAAGCCCTAGCACGCACTCAGAATACAAAACGCTCACAGACATAGTTACTTAGGGCTTGGGTCCCGCGCACACATGGCGCGCGGGTCAAAAGCCCAGAAGGACCCAAACGCACACCACGAAGATGTGGAAGATGCACATGATCACAGATGCACACACGAAAACGACCACAAAAAGCCGAAGCCCCCCGACCAGTCTTGCCATTGTGGAGTATGGGGAAGGTGCAGATGCACTTGCCCCACGGAGTCCCAACCCAACCACACCTTTCAATACAAGCACACCTTAATACCCCTCCTTGGGGCAGAGGTCACAGACCAGGGCAGCAGGAACTGTCCGATCTGCTTCAAGCAGAGGAAGCGCCAGCTATGAAAGACTGAGAGTCTCCTGCCTATGCTGCCCCTCCACGCAGCCCGCCTGTAAACACAGGAGACCACTGGTAAACACCGACGACATCCTGCGTCACCCTCTCCCCCTCCCCTCTTTCAGGTACTGCAGCCATAGCCTGGGCCTTATCGTGCTGAAACATAAAATCACTGACTCTTTCCACCATGTACAGCTACACACCTGATAGGAACACCTATGCCCAGTCCCCTAAACTGTCTCAGGTTCATGGAGTCACCCAACACACAAATGACCCCAAAGCACACACAATCGAATTCATCTTTGTCCACAGTGATACATGTTGACAGTCTCACCAATATGTTCACAGTCAAATGCAGGCAACCACACTTTGTGGCTTTCATCAAGGGATAGCTAGTGGAGGAAGTTGTGGAGGGGGGGAACTGATTCTGCCAGAGTCTCTGGGGGTTCACTAGGCAACCCCCTTACCTGCCATACTCCCAGCAAGGGTTTAGAGCCTTTCACTCAGCTGGAAAGCCGCCTTATCTCCTATACTGAGGCTCAAAAGGAGAAGGAGGTAGCTGAGTGGACTGAATCATTTAAGGGGCCAGGGAGATGGCTCAGTGGGTAAAGGTGCTTGCAGCCAAACACGAGTTCGATCCTTGACTCCTGAAGTTGTCCTTTGGCCCCCACAGGCACCCCCTTAAATAAAATGTAAATAGGGTCATTGACATAGCTCAGTTGGTAAAGGTGCTTGCTACCAAGTCTGATAGGCAGAATTTGACCTCTAGACCCTACATGGTGAGAGACTAAGAGCTGTTCTCTGACCTATACATGCCTCTCATGGCTTGCACTCACCCTTTCTCTCTGTCATCTCTGTCTCTCTCTTTACATACACACACACACACACACACACATGCACGCACGCACACACACACACACACGCACACACACGCACACACACGCGCACACACACGCACACACGTGCACACACGCACACACACACACACGCACACACACGCATGCACGCACTAAATAATAAATAAATAGAACTAAAAATAAAATGTAAAATCTAAAAATAAATAAATGTTAAAAATCACAAATAAAATACAATGTAAATAAATGTTTTTTAAAATGTGGAAGTTGGATAGATGACTCAGCAGCTAAGAGCACCTACTGTTCTTCCAGAAGACGCAGATTCAGTTCCCAGCACCTGTATGACAGTTCACAACTGGTTGTAAACCCAGTTTCAGGAGCACCAGATACACATGCGGTGTTCACACAAATAAGCAGGCAAAATGCTTATACACATAAAAAAAAAAAATCTTTAAGCCGGCTCTGGTGGCGCAGGCCAGAAGGATTTGCTGAAGGAGGCAGAGGCAGGCGGATCTCTGTGAGTTCGAGGCCAGCCTGGGCTACAGAGTGAGTTCCAGGAAAGGTGCAAAAAGCTACACAGAGAAATCCTGTCTCGAAAAACCAAAAA
>CABHPR010068392.1:0-15370 GCA_902168415.1 Peromyscus melanophrys | reverse complement strand
TTCCCATCTTTTCCAGGGCAAAGACTCCCCTGGGGATTCAGCTCAGCCTGATAGATTCAGTCAAGGCAGGTCCAGTCCCCTCCTCCCATCATCCAGGCTAAGCAAAGTGTCCCTGTGTAGGCCCCAGGCTCCAAACAGCCAGCTCAAGCACTAAGGACAGGTCCGCGTCCCACTGCCTGGGGGCCTCCCAAACAATTCAAGCTCATCAACTGTCTCACTTATCCAGAGGGCCTGATCCAGTTGGGGGCTCCTCAGCTATTGGTTCATAGTTCATGTGTTTCCACTAGTTTGGCCATTTGTCCCTGTGATTTTTCCAATCATGGTTTCAACAATTCTCGCTCATACAATCCCTCCTCTTTCTTGCCGATTGGACTCCCGGAGTTCACCTGGGGCCTGGCTGTGGATCTCTGCATCTGCTTCCATCAGTCACTAGATGAGAGTTCTACCATGACAGTTAGGGTGTTTGGCCATCCTATCACCAGAGTAGGTCAGTTCAGGCTTTCTCTTGACCATTGCCAGTAGTCCATTGTGGAGGTATCTTTGTGGATTTCTGGGGACCTCTCTAGCACTCTGCTTCTTCCTATTCCCATGGGGTCTTCATTTATCATGGTCTCTTATTCCTTGTTCTCCCTCTCTGTTCTTGATCCAGTTGGGATCTCCCGCTCCTCTAAGCTCTCTTTCCCTCAAACCTTGCCCTTCATTACCCCCCCATGTCCAGTTTGCTCGTGTAGATCTCATCCATTTCTCTGTCGTTGGATGATCACTGTGTCTTTCTTAGGGTCCTCTTTACTAGGTGGCCTCCCTGGAGTTGTGAGTAGCAGTCTAGTCATCCATTGTTTTACATCTAGTATCCTCCTATGAGTGAGTACATACCATGTTTGTCTTTCTGAGTCTGGGTTTCCTCACTCAGGATGATTTTATTTCAGATCCATCCATTTGCCTGCAAACCTCATGATGTCATTGTTTTTCTCTGCTGAGTAGTACTCCATTGTGTATATGTACCACATTTTATTTATCCATTCTTCAGTTGAAGGGCATCTAGGTTGTTTCCAGGTTCTCGATATTACAAATAATGCTGCTATGAACATAGCTAAGCATGTGCCCTTGTGGTGTGATTGAGCATTCCTTAGGAATATGCCCAAGAGTGGTATAGCTGGATCTTGGGGGAGATTGATTCCCAATTTTCTAAGAAAGCACCATATTGATTTCCAAAGTGGCTGTACAAGCTTGCATTCCCACCAACAGTGTAGGAGAGTTCCCCTAGCCCCACATCCTCTCCAGCATAAGCTATCTTCAGTGTTTTTGATCTTAGCCATTCTGACAGGTATAAGGTGGTAACTCAGAGTCATTTTGATTTGTATTTCCCTGATGATTAGGGATGTTGAGCAATTTCTTAAATGTCTTTCAGCCATTTGAGCTTCCTCTGTTGAGAATTCTTTGTTTAACTCTATAGCCCATTTCTTAGTTGGACTGTTGGACATTTTGATGTCTAATTTCTTGAGTTCTTTATACATTCTGGATATCAGCCCTCTGTCAGATGTGGGGTTGGTGATATTTCTCTGATTTCTTTCCCAACCCATTTATCATTTGTATATAGGTGGGCTACTGATTTTTTTAGTTAATTTTGTATTCAGCCACATTACTGAAGGTGTTCATCAGCTGTAGGAGTTCCCTGGTAGAATTTTGGGGTTCACTTATGTATACTATTATAACGTCTGCAAGTAGCAAAAGTTTGAATTCTTCCTTTCCTTTTTGTAACTCCTTGATCTCCTTTTCTTGTCTTATTGCTCTAGCTTGGACTTTGAGCACTATATCAAATAGATATGGGGAGAGTGGACAGCCTTGTCTTGTTCCTGATTTTAGTGGAATCACTTTGAGTTTATCTCCACTTAATTTGATGTTGGATGTTGGCTTGCTTGTAAATTGCCTTTATTATGTTTAGGTATGTACCTTGTATTCCTGAACTTTCCAAGATGTTTATCATAAAGGGGTGTTGGATTTTCTCAAAGGCTTTTTCAGCATCTAATGAGATGATCATGTGGGGTTTTTTTCTCTTTCAGTGTGTTTATATGGTGCACTGCTTTGACAGATTTTCATGTGTTGTATCATCCTTGCATCTCTGGAAGCCTCTTGGTCATGGTGGATAGTTTCTTTGATGTGTTCTTGAATTCTGTTTGTCAGTATTTTATTGAGTATTTTTGCATCAATGTTCATTGGGATATTGGTCTGTAATTCTCTTTCTTTGTTACATCTTTGTGTGGTTTGGGTATCAGGGTAACTGTAGCCTCATAAAAAAGAGCTTGGTAATGTTGCTTCTGTTTCTATTGTGTGGGACAATTTCAGGAGTATTGGTTTTAGCTCTTTGAAAATCTGGTACAATTCTGTATTGAAACCATCTCGTCCTAGGCTTTTTTTGGTTGGGAGACTTTTAATGACTGTTTCTATTTCCTTAGGGATTATAGGTCTATTAAAGTTGTTTATCTGGTTTTGATTTAACTTTGGTACATGGTACCTATTCAGAAAATTGTCCATTTTTATACATTTTCCAATTTTGTGGAGTACAGGTTTTTAAAGTATGACCTGATGATTCTCTGGATTTCCTCATTGTCTGTTGTTATGTCCCCCTTTTCATTTATGATTTTGTTAATTTGGATGTTCTCCCTCTGCCTTTTGGTTAGTTTGGATAAGGGCTTGTCTATCTTATTGATTTTCTCAAAAAACCAACTCTTTCTTTCATTGATTCTTTGTATGGTTCTCTTTGTTTCTATTTTATTGATTTCAGCTCTCAATTTGATTATTTCTTGGCATCTATTCTTCCTGAGTGAGTTTGATTCTTTTTGTTTTAGAGTTTTTAGGTGTGTGTTAAGTTGTCAGTGTGAGATTTCTCCAACTTCTTTATGTGAGCATATAGTGCTATGAATTTTCCTTTTAGCACTGCTTCCATATTTTTCCATAAGTTTGGGTATGTTGTACATTCATTTTCATTCAATTCTAGGAGTATTTAATTTCTTTCTTTATTTCTTCCTTGACCAATTGGTGATTCAGTTGAGCATTATTCAGTTTCCATGAGATAGTAGGCTTTCTGTAACTTGTGTTGTTGTTGAAATCTAACTTTAAGCCATGATGGTCTAATAAAATGCAAGAGGTTATTCCAATTTTTTTGTATCTGTTGAGATTTGCTTTGTAACCAAGTATGTAGTCAGCTTTAGAGAAGGTTCCATATGGTACTGAGAAGGTATATTCTTTTGTGTTAAAGTGAATGTTCTATAGATATCTACTAAGTCCACTTGAGTCATAGCATCTGTTAGATCCCTTATTTCTCTGTTAAGTTTCTGTCTGGAAGATCTGTCCATTGGTGAGAGTAGGATGTTGAAGTCTCCCACTACTAGTGTGTGGAGTTTGATGTGTGATTTAAGCTTCAGTAATTTTTTTTATATGTGCATGCCTTTGTATTTGGGGCATAAATGTTCAGAATTGAGACTTCATCTTGATGCATCTTTCCTGTGATGAATATTAATGTCCTTCCTGATCTCTTTCAATTGATTTTAGTTTGAAGTCTATTTTGTTAGATATTAAGATAGCTACACCAGCTTGCTTAAGTCCATTTCAATGGAAAGTCTTTTCCCAACCTTTTGCTCTGAAGTAGGTCTGTCTTTGAAGTTAAGGTGTGTTTCTTACATGTAGCAGAAGGATGGATCCTGTTTTCATATCCATTTTGTCAGCCTGTGTCTTTTTGTAGGTGAATTGAGTCCATTGGTATTAAGGGATATTAATGACCAGTGATTGTTAATTCCTGTTTTCTTTTGCTGGTAGCATGTGTGTGTTTCCCTTCTTTGGGATTTGCTTCTGTGGGGTTATCTATTGCCTGTTTTTATGGATGCATCTAAATTCCTTAGGTCAGATTTTTTTTCCTTCTAGTGCTTTCTGTACACTTTCTGAACACTCCTCCTCTGCTGGTGAGAGTGCAAACTGGTACAGCCACTTTGGAAATCAATATGGCGCTTTCTTAGAAAATTGGAAATCCATCTTCCTTAAGACCCAACTATACCACTCTTGGGCATATACCCAAGGAATGCTCAATCATACCAGAAGGACACATGCTCAACTACATTCATAGCAGCACTATTTGTAATAGCCAGAACCTGGAAACAACCTAGATGCCCCACAACTGAAGAATGGATAAATAAAATGTGGTACATATACACAATGGAGTACTACTCAGCAGAGAAAAACAATGACATCATGAAATTTGCAAGCAAATGGATGGAACTAGAAAATATCATCCTGGGTGAGGTAACCCAGACTCAGAAGGACAAACGTTATATGTACTCACTCATAAGTGGATACTGGATATAAAGCAAAGGATAATCAGGCAACAACCCACAATTCCAGAGAAGCTAACACAGAAGGCCCAATGAGGGATGCATAGACCACCCTGGGAAGGGGAAATAGATGAACTCTTCATGAGTAAACTGGGGGTGAGGGAAGGGTAATGGAGGGTCAGGGATAGGGGATGAGAGCATTAGGAAATGGGATGGTTGAGCTGGAACAGGGAGGGAGGGGGAAAGCAATGAAAGAGATACCATGATAGAGAGAGATATCATGTAAATAGAACGAAACCCAGTGGTAGGGAAGTTGCCAGGAATCCCCAAGGATGACCCCAGCCTGGGCTACTAGCAATAGTGGACAGGGTGCCTGAACTGAACTGGCTTGCCCCAGAGATCAGACCAGTGAATACTCTAACTGTCATCACAGAGCTTTTCTCCAATGACTGGTGGAGGCAGATGTAGAGATCCACAGCCAATCACTTGACAGTGCTCCAGGAGTCCAGTCAAAGAGAGAGAAGAGGGATTCTATGAGCAAGTGCATCAGGATCATGATGGGGAAACCTGCAGAGACAACCAAATCAAACTAATTGGAACTCATGAAAGTTGGATCAACAGCTGTGAGGGCTACATGGGACTGGACTAGGCCCACTGCATGGCGAGACAGTTGTATAGCTTGATCTGCTTGGGGTTGCCCCCTGGCAGTAGGATCAAAATCCATCCCTGGTGCATGAGTGGACTTTTTGGAGTCCACTACTGTTGCTGGAAAATTTCTCTCAAGCTCCCAAGTCCCGCCAGCTCCCAAGTCCCGCCAGTCCCAGAAACCATTTACAAAATAAACACACAGACGCTTACATTATTTAAACTGCTTGGCCATTAGCTCAGGTCTATCATTGTCTAGCTCTTACTCTTATATTTAGCCCATTTCTATTAATCTCTACTTTGCCACGTGGCTCGTGGCTTACCAGTACTTTACATCTTCCTTCTCCTCGCCGCGGCTCCAGCCAGTCTCCCCCCTTTCACCTTCCTGTTCCCTCTCCTCCCTTCTCTGTTAGTCCCGCCTATACTTCCTGTCTGGCTACCGGCCAATCAGTGCTTTATTGATAGAGTGATATCCACAGCACACTACCTATGATGGGACATCTCGTGTAGGCTTGAGGCAGGGGGAAGGGCTTGGACTTGCCTCTACTGGATGTGCTTCACCATGGGAGGCCTTGATTTCTTGTGAGTAAGACAGGGGAGAGGGTTGGGAGGGGAAGGCTTGGGGGGCAGGAGGAGGGAAGAGGGGGATGTTTGATTGGTGTGTAAAATGAATGAAAAATTTTTCTTAATAAAAAAAAAGGGAAAAAATGAGAGTTGACATGAAGACAGACAACAGGGGATATCAATGGAAAGACAATGTAGATGGAGTTTAATATTCTGCACAGATATTAAGCAATTCCTATCAAAATCCTGCTTGCACTATTTTAGGAAGTGGAAATATTAACCCTGAACGATAGAAAATGTGAAGGAACTACAAAATGCTCCAAAATTCTAAGAGCAGAAAAAAACCAAGTGGCATTGTTTGTTCTAACTAAACATTATATTAAAATTAAAATAATGAAAACATTAAATATTGACGTGAAAACATCAGTGATATGAATGGGAGAGAAACAGCATCACTCACATGCAAAGTCAGATAAAATTATATTTGCCTCTGAGTATTAATTCTAACACAGAGTTCCTAATACATACATTAGTAAAATTCTGATATTATTCTCACTGGAATTCACTAAAAATATTTTGAGTAAAGCAGAATCTGGCAAAACCAATTCCATGTTTTGTTTCTACTGTCACTTTGAGCCTTTCCCCATCCCCTTACCCTCCTCAATCCCTCTAACATTCCAGGATCCTTTGCTACTGTCTCCTCTCTCTTCACTGTCCAAAGCTCATTGTTATGATTCAGAGGTGAGCAGGACTGACTGTCTATGAGAGACTGCATAGGAGAAAAAGATTATTCAGAAAGCACCTAAAATTTTTCACACACTGCAAATAAAAGATGCTAACATCTGTGTAGATGTAACCAACTGCCTTATTAAATAAGAGACACAGGGCCAATGTAAAGATGAAAGCCAAAGAGGTCAGAGCTAAGAGTCTTACCCGCTTTCCGCCAGCTAGCCTCTCCCGCCAAGAGACCTCTCCGAAAAGGAACTACTTCCTGTGCGTTCGCCTTTAAAATAAGAGTTCTGTGCTGCCTTCTCATTGGTTGTAAACCCAACTACGTGACTGCCTCGTCACTGCCTCTCTGTACAGACCTCCAGGTCTTCTATGGTTGGTATTGAGATTAAGGGCGTGTGTCTCCAATGCTGGCTGTATCTTTGAACACACAGAGATCTACCTAGTTTAGCCTGCCGAGTGCTGGGATTAAAGGCGTGCACCCACCACCGCCCTGGCTTTCGCTATGGCTTGCTAATAGCTCTGACCCCTAGGCAACTTTATTTATTAACATACAAATAAAATCACATTTCAGTACAAATAGAATACCACTATACATCTGCCAAAAGGGTAGACATGAAGGAGTGAGAAAACATTATACACACCAAAGACATGTCTTTTTCTCTAAGAATTTCACTTTCCTCTGTGAGATATGAGACTCACTCATTCACAGCTCACATGCATGCACAATAGTTTTCCCAGGAACCCTGAGGAGAAGCAAGGGAGACTGCAAGAAAACTATTCTCACCCTGAGAATCCAGACTGCTGCAATTCTGCAATAGGAGATCTGTGGAAAAATCCCTGTGAGCAGGGTCTAGGCATTCCCACTCCACCTGCAAGAAGTCCACAGTCACAGCACTGAATGTCAGCCCTGAAATGAAAAACAAAACGAAACACTCTGGCCACTTGTCCACAGGCAAAGTGCTTTTCTTGAACCAAGGAGACATTTTTCTGGTGTAGGTGAGTGATTGTAATTATTCAAAAATTGCTTTCTAGTATTATTTTAATCTATAGTGGGTTTTCTAATTATAAAAGAGTGTGGTTTGATCAGACTCTCACAGCATGCATACTGCACTTGCCTGGACCTAAGGTGTAACATAAGAACTCAGCATGTGATGACATATTGCTGAATGCTGTATTTATATACTAGACTACAAACATTTCAGATGGAAAAATTAATGGGCGGTAAAAAGTTTGCCTACTAAATGCTAATATTTATGGTCATAACTGGAGCACTTGATAAAGTATATTTTTGATTCAATAAAATATTCAGTGTTTCTTCATGTGATTTTTATCTACAAAGCTCTCTAGGGGACCTAGTCCCCAAGGGCAAAGGTCACTCACTCTCTTGAATACACAAGTGGTAAAACAGGAGCATTAAAAAGCATGGATGAATTTAAATTCCGGGTCCTTTGGAATTACCACAATAGCAACAGTAACCCTGCTTGCAAACAACGGATAATGCAAATGCTCTACCAGATTATTTTGTGAATTGTTTTACGACTGAATATTCTGGTAACCACAACCATAAAATGAACGTTTAAAAAAAAAAAAAAAAAGGTAAGACTCAATACATAGGATCTCAAACTCACCAGAAATGGAAAGATATCCACAAGAGAATTTGGAAAGTTGTGTCTTACGAATAGCCTCGGGAAACTAGTTCTCTTCCAGTCCATTTCCCAGGCCCACAGCTCCTCTGACCTGGGAGGTTCCAGGGCCACCAGACTGTGTTTCCTGCCACTGCGCTGCTGACTGGTGACTTTCCCAGGCCGCCCCACAATAACTGTACTGTGGCTCCAGGAAGTTTTCGGGTCCCCAAATACCCTGCCGGGTCGTCCTCATCAAGTTCTGGACCACGCATCTCCTAAAGTGCAACAAAGAATGGTGGAATTTCCTGTCCCTTCAACCTGGTTCCTTGGAGCCTCTCCTCGCGGCCCTGCCCAATGCACTCGGCCTAGGATGTTTCCTCTAAAACCGCCTACCAAAGGCTCTTTTTCTTTTTTACTTTTCCAAGTCCAGCCCTTATCCAAAAGCCAGTGACGGTGAAGGTCACAGGCCTTAAGAGGGAATCTACTACTGACATTTTGCTACATGTACAAATATTCAAAAATATTTACTGGTTCTGTTCACATCATAGTCTGGTGTTGCTTTCAGCCTGGGTTTAAAAAACTTTGTTTTCAATGGACCACAATTACTACAGAGATTCGCAGTTCATCAAATACTGAGAACAACTGACTACTTACTGCGCAGGCAAAGATGGGAACTCCATATTCTCACATCTAAATTGCAAAGAACATTACAGGAGAGGAGGTAAAAAATTTTAGGGGCTGGAGGATGGGGAGGTGATGTGTGAAAAACTCTCCTGCCATATGACATGCCAGTTGGAATTATAGACACATTATGGTCTGGCTATCTGGCCCAAACCTGCCCAAATCATACATAAAATATGAGGAGGACAATTGGGAAGAAAACATGTCTACCCTGGGATGGGACATAGGATGACAAGGGGGTAATGATGAGTGAATAAACCTATGAAATCATTAAATATCAATATTTATTAACTAAAAAGTTGAACAAAATTTATACAAATAGAAAAAAGGGGAGACATAAATGTCTATTTGGAGATAGAAATTTTGTTTTTATCATCTATATAACCAACCAATTAGACAATTTATACTGTCTGTTATTATTTCTATTTATTTAATTAAAACTGAACAGTAAACAACAACAACAAAGTTAAAAAAAAAAAAAAAAGGAAAAGCTAACCAAGCACAAGAGAGACATGTAAATACAAACTTGAATTCACTGAAGGAATTGAGGATGACACTGGAAGATGGGGAAATGTGCATGCACATGGACCAGAAAGCATTATTGTGAAAATGACAGTGTTGAAGGATTTATACGATTAACTCAAAACCCATGACAATGCACAGGTACAGTAAAGAGTCTCCTACAAATTTACATGGAAGCACAAGGCCCTAAGAGTGCAGAGCAACCCCAGACACACAGAGCAAAGCTTGAGTCATCCCAGCTGTGATTTCAGATGACACTGCAGACCCTCAGGAACAGCAGCACCATGGCGGCAGCAGAAGAGCAGACACCCAAAGCAGTAAGAGCAGCAGATCCAGAACCAATCCGACGTGCTGTGACCAAATGAACTTCTCCAAAACGCCAAAAACTTATGTTACTCAATGGAAAGCCTCATCAGCCAGTGTTGTAGGGAAAGGTAAATATCCACATATAAAACTAGGTTCAAAGCAATGAAATGGAGAAACCTGACTGCATGCAAATGAAAAATTGCATAGAAATGGTAATACCTGAAAGTAGGAAGAGACAGCCTACAGAATGGATAAATTTATTAGCAAACTTCCTTAGTACAATACATAAATACCCATACTTTAGCAAGAAGTTAAAATGGAAAAAAAAAACACAAAGCAAATAGATAACAATGCAATCAATAAATAAGCCAAAAAACAGACCATGCTCAAAAGAGCTGAAACAGTCAAAATTTACATTTTACATTCTCCACACTTTTTGTCAGGAAGAAAATGCTCATCTAATATACACTGAGATCTCTTCTCTGTCCAGTCAGTGTCTACACTCAAGGCTCTAAACAGTAGCAAACACTAGAGACCATGCAGGAGGAAGAATACAGAGACACAGTGGGAATCCAACTTACTGCAGCCACTGGGCAAGTTAGTGTGCAGCTTCTTGGACAACCAAACAAGCAAAGAGAAAACCTAGAGAAGATGATACTCAAGGTTATAAAGGAATGAAATATACTGCAAATATAAACAGTACAGGAAGGAACTCAGAAAGAGGAAAAGAAACATAATAGAGAAAATTTAACAAAATAGTATGTTTACATTTTCCTTCAGTAAATTCTTGAAATGTATATGGGTAATATTCTCCAAACCAAACATGAAAATAGGATACAGATTCAAAAGAAAAAGAGAAAACATCCTAAAACCAAAATATATATTTTCTATAAAAGTATTTACTTCAAATGTAAGGATACAAAGTGCTAAGAAGGGATGATTTTTAAAAAGATTTTCTGTGAAGAGGGTAGATCATAGTTATGATAGATAAGAGGAAAAACCAAATCTATCATACACAAAACAAAGACTATTAGCAAATGAACAAATGCCCATTTCCAGAAAGCTACGTGATCAACATGAATTCACCTCATAAAACAGTTTCCAAATACATGAAGCAATCAATGACAGAATGGTAGGAAGCAAAGAGACAACAATGCAGGAGACTTCAATGTCCACCACTGGGAAAGAGGACCACAGAGAGCACTGAAAACCATTAATGCCTAGCAGCACTCCAGGTGTAACTAGAGTTTTCCTGCCTGGCCCCCGGTCAGGATAAATCTCTTTCACCTGCCAGTCCCACAGCCGCTCAGACCCAA
Source organism: Peromyscus melanophrys (assembly GCA_902168415.1). Classification (NCBI taxonomy): domain Eukaryota; kingdom Metazoa; phylum Chordata; class Mammalia; order Rodentia; family Cricetidae; genus Peromyscus; species Peromyscus melanophrys. The sequence continues at coordinate 4,657 of CABHPR010068392.1, read as the reverse complement.
CCAAGTAAACACAGAGACTTATATTGCTTACAAACTGTATGGCCATGGCAGGCTTCTTGCTAACTGTCCTTATATCTTAAATTAATCCATTTCTATAATTCTGTACCTTGCCACATGGCTCGTGGCTTACCCGCATCTTCACATGCTGCTTGTCCTGGCGGTGACTGGCAGTGTCTCCTTCTGCCTTCCTGTTCTTTTCTCCTCTCTGTTAGTCCCGCCTATACTTCCTGCCTAGCCACTGGCCAATCAGTGTTTTATTAGCAACACATTTGCCATACAGAACATCCCACAGCATCCAGGGGATCATTTACACAACAGCAGAAAACTCCCAGTCTTCTCAAAGTTCAATCAGCATGTTCCAATGTGGCTATGTCTTAAAATAGAACAAGTCTTCAAACCTAGTAAAGATCAATGTATACCTTGAATGCTGACATCAACAGCAGATAGAAAAGAGAAGAATACAAAAGGGCATGTGAATACTACTCATTGATAACATGTTCTCATTAAAACATGTGAAGAAATATAAAAGGATGTGTTTGTTCTGTAAAGATTCTAAGTAAGTTGTAGGAAGATCTTACAGACATTTTTAATATAAATGGAGAAAATATTCCTAAAATTTATAAAATTGTGAAAAACCACAAAGACTTCAAAAATTCTGAGAGAAGGATCAAACCTAGAGGTAATTTTAAAATACATAAAAATTGTAGCAACACAAACTGTGGTGTGTTGAATACAGACATATCAAAGGCAAAACAGTGTACATGGATATGTACAAACAGCACAAATAGAAATAAATCTTATCAAAATCCCATTGGCATCATTTTAGGAAATAGAGAAATTAAGTCTATAAGACACAGAACCTAAAGAAACTACAAGATCTTCCAAAAACTCTGTGTGCAGGACAACCAAGAGGCTTCAATGGTTCTAGCTAAATACCAAATTAAAATTATAGTAGTGAAACCACTTAATATTGGTATAAAAACACAACCAGCAACATGAATGCAAGAGGGACATCACCCACATGCAAAAACAAATAAAATTATATTTGTCTCTGAGTATTAATTCTTACATACAGAGTCTTCAAACACCTACAATAGGACAATCCTGAGATTATTCTCAGTAGATTTCTCTAAAATCATTTCTAATGAAATAGAATGTGGCAAAACCAACTTCATGTTCTCTTTCTACTGTCACTTGAGCCCTTCCCCATGTCTTCACCCCGTCCTCAGACCCTCTAACACACCTGGATCCTTTGCTACTGTCTCCTCTCTCTTCTCCATCCAGGGCTCTTTGTTCTGATTCACAGGTGAGCAGGACTGTCTGACCTTGTGAGACCTGCATAGGAGAAAGAGATTCTTCAGAAAGCACCTGGAACTTTGCAAGGAGCAAATACAAAAGATGCTAACATCTGCCAAAAAGATAAACATGAGGAAGAGAGAAAATATCAAGAAAAAAATGTCTCTTTCCCTGAGGATTTCCCTTTATTCCCTGAGATGTGAGACTCACTCACGCGCAGCACACACACACATGCACAGAAGTTTTCCCAGGAACCCTGAGCCAGAGCAAGGGAGACTTCAAGAAAACTATTCTCACCCTGAGAATCCAGACCACTGTACTTCTCCAAGAGGAGATCTGTGCAAAAAACCCTGGGAGGAGGTCAAAATGGGCTCTGGAGACTGTTAATTTTTATCAGAGCAGATTTTATTTGATGCAGTAGCAGAATTTTTCCCATGAGCCTGTAGGTATCTGTAAGATAGCTGGAATGAATTTACATCATAGCAAAAGGGGCTGAAAATCCATAGAAATGTAAGGACTCTTAAGAACTATTTGTAGTCAATGTTGTATCAGTTTATCAAAGCTGCATTAATCAATATTAAAATTTTGAACCTCTGGAGTTATATCTGAAACCTGTCTGTCTTGTACCATGAAGTCTGTGAATGAGGTAGAGTTGTCTATAATTTTAATAGAAAACTTATTAATGAACTGTCAGTAATCTTGGGGTTGTGACTGTCAAACTGATAAACCCTAGTCATCAAACATCATCAGATCTGAGAAGGATAAATTTAATAAGTGGGACATCTTTCCAGCTACCTAGGCAGCAATTCCAAGTCTCTCTGTGGTTGCTGGGGTGGGGTGGGCAGAAGACCCAGAGGAAGCATTTGTTCAGCTGATAGGCCCAGGAGATCCGACAGATTATTTTTGTGGAGTAGGAATTTGGGGAGGTCATCCTACCTGTCTTGGTAGAGAGGACAAGATCCCTATTGCTCCTCTTTATTCACAGTCTGTACAGAATCTCAGTATTTTGCTGTATGGCTGGCCTTGCCATAAGCTTCCTGGTGATGATACAGGATGCTGCTTCTAGGAGCTGACATGTCTCTTTACCATAAAAAGCTCTTATATTAAATGCCATATTCTCAGATCTCTACAGGTGTTTGAGGATGGAGGGAACAAAATCTGTTAGCTGTATTTATAACTTTGAGAGAATATATATGATTTAAATCTTAATATACAGGTTTCCCAGTTAGTTACAGCTTAATGAAGTTAGCAAGGTTGGGGCAGGGGCTGATCTTTGAGCACAGCCAGATTATAATCCTGAATGACTTATATAGAAATAATAATTCCTTAAGGTCATACAATATCTCCCTGGTTCTGTATAAAGAAAGTCAAGTGACTTATCTTATTGCAGAACTATTTTAATTAATAAATACCAATGGGCATTAGATAGCCAATCAGTCCTCTATGCCAGGCGTTTTCATTCCTAACCTACCTCTCCAGCCTGTCCTGGGAACAGGGAGCACAGGACGATGTATTCTCCATAGCTGCTTCAAGCTGAACTGGGGCACAGGTGTTCTGGACGCAGGCAATGGGATATTTGTCAGAAGCATATGGTTGTCTAACCTGGCTGTAGAGGCAGGGGACAATTACATTTGGTGGTGGTCATATCACATAGACAAGAGTCTCTGTAGGCATCCATGGCAAGGAAAGTGCTGCAGGTTTCATAACTGCTGCTGCAATGTCTCTGCCAACTTCCTGGACTAGAGACAGGAATTAAAATTTATGAATTTATTTGGAGCCTTCAGGCCTGTAGTTTTGGTAATTGGAGAGCAAGAGAGAAGAAAAATACCATCTTCAGGAATAGACATGTGAGAAAGACTCCTGAACTGGGCAGGAATGGGACATCTGAAAAGCAGCAGTAGACTCAAAACTATAGGTTTAAAATCCTGAGCTTATGACCCAAATAGTATCAGAATTGGATTAGTTTTAAAATCTGAAATTTAAAATTTTAATCATTACTGCTGCTACCCTGTCTTGGCATAGGAGCATCCTGTCCCCACCCACTCTAGTGACTGTGGGGAAGGAAAGCCAGGCATCAACTGAAATTCCCTCTGCCCAGATGACTAGAGCCTGAGAGCGAGGCAGCTAGGGAACCTGCTCCTCAGCCCATGAAACAATGGTGAAATAATGCATGGCAGGATTCCCTAACCTCCCTCCATACGGATGGCCTGAGCACTGGGCACCCCACCCACACTGCCCTTAGTAAAGATGGCAGTGAGCTCATATGACCTGCCTGTTTTGATCTTAGCGAAGATGGCAGCTAGACCACATGATAGTCCTTAGCCACTATGGCACCTGCCTGACCATATGACTGCCCTTATTTAAGATGGCGCCTGATCACATGGCTGCCCTCATCAAATATGGTGCCTGACCATGTGTTCATGTGTTTTGTTTTGTTTTTTTCCAAAATAAACTGGGCAGATATAGAACAGATAAATTGATCTGTCAATCAGAAAGAAATATAGATGGCCAAATCAATCATACATTTCCATTTCCACATAGGAAACAGACTTTGTGAAAGAAAGACAGAGAAGTAGCTGTGCAGCCTGGCGGGAGAATGGGTTGTGGCATGGTGTGGGCAGTTGCAGAGGAGCAATCCCAAGCTATGGGTTGGCAGCAGTGGTGGGGGCAACAACTCCACCTGGCTTCACCCAACAGTGTGAGTGGCAGCAGCTGGCAGGAATACAGTCAAATAAACAGATATTTCTGCGGCTAGTCCGCAGGCTGCCAGAGGGGCAATTTTACATGTTACAGAAAGGAACCAAGGCGTAGGTGAAGATGTAATTGGTTAGCAGAGGCTAGAGGAGCATGGGGGGGGTGTCGGCGACAGGAAGGGGGTTGGGAGGGTAGGTGCATTTTTCCATGACAATGAGGTATAACAGCACAAGATAACCAAAGACTGTCATCACAGAGGCTATGGGCTGTGCAATTCAGAAGGCAAAGGCCGCCTCCATATGCCACTGCATGGGGCAGGAGCTGAGTGCTATGAGCCCAACAGACAGTAAGTGACCTCCAGCATCCCAGAAAGTCAGTGAGAATGAATGGCTCAGGATAGCTAGTGGACCGTTGTCCAATGGCTATGAGCCATGGAGGGCATAGGCCCAAGGGGCTTAGAGATCGAAAGAGAAGTGGTCAGCACCACAATCAAGAGAGACGAGCGAATCCTCAGTTGTGGGAAAATGGCCAAAAGGGAAGGGAAGAATCTTACCGATCTGATGGGGTGAAGAATTTCCGGTGGTCCTCCAGCCAGAAAAATTATGGGTGGTACAGGGTCCCAAAAGCTCTTCAAGACTGTCAGCAGGCAGGAGAAAGCAGTGGGATT
>CABHPR010068368.1:0-12685 GCA_902168415.1 Peromyscus melanophrys | reverse complement strand
TGTTAACATGGTAAGTATCCCAAGCCTGGACCAGCACTGTTGGCAAGTTTGTGGGGAATTTGATCCCTCTCCCACAAAATTAAAACACAGTTCCCTGTGCCCCAGACCAGAAACCCTTTGACATTTAATCATGTGTCCCAAGGAAAGGATTCCTCTGAGATGAACACCTGGGATTTTTTAAAGATGTATTTTTGGTTTTGCCTATATGTATACTTACGGACCATATGTGTGCCTGGTGCTCACAGAGGTCAGAAAAGGGCACTGGGTCCCCCGGAACTGGAGTTATGGATAGTTGTGAGCTACTCTGTGGGTGCTGGGAACCAAACCCAGGTCCTTTGCAAGAGCAGCCAGTGCCCTTAACCACTGAGCCATCTCTCCAGCCACATGAACACTTGGACTCTACAGAAGAATCAGAGGTTTCTGTCCAGATCTAAGCTAGTATCCAACCTGAACACATTGTTCTTCTATGACTGGGGGAAAGGTCTAGTTACCAGTGTCCTCAGCAATCCTAGCTCATGTGCTCCCCCTCTTCTTACTAAAGGAGAAAGGGCCAGGGAGAAGCTGCAGGAGAGAGGGGAAGCCCAGCTCCGTTGCAGCTCATGTTCACCAGGAGCTGCACAGAGCCTTATATGCAGTGCTGGGATTTCACTGGAGCCCAACCATGAGGTTAAACACCACCAGCCCGTTTTTATAACTTCCTTTTTTCTTTTCTTTTTTTCTTTTTTTTTTCCAGCTCTAGGTACATAGCCCAGGCTGGCCTTGAAGTAGAGGACTCACTGCTTCCATCTGAGTGCTGGGAATGTAGGCATGCCCCATCATGCCTAGTTGACACCCCCTTTTTGTAGGTGAGGAATCAGAGTGGCCACCCAACAAGACCTCTCCCACAGACGGGAGGGGAAGAACTGAACAGAGGAGCCCAGCTGGGGTCCCCTTAGACTGCTCTGGCTCAGGCCATTTGTGTCCAATGTATCAAAGGAAGCCTAGAGGCTGGGGTGTCCTGGTAGTACCCCCCACCCTCGCCCCACTGTCTCAGTAACAGTGTAGCAGGCTCTTGCCAGGGACTTAATTTGTGTTTTTCTCTGATCCTCAGATCCAGTGAGACTGATGCCCAAAGCAGCCTTGCATCATTTTGATTTTTAGTTTGACTTTAGACAGTCTCACGTACCCCAGCCTGGCCTTGAACTCTTGCTCCTGAATGGTGGGTGACAGGCATGAGCCTCCATGCGGGGCTCTAAACCAGTCTTAAGCAGATGCTCTGTGTGAAGCAGTGATGAGCTCATCAAATGCCCCTGCTGCCTCTGATTAGAGGAGAGAGGATGGATGGCCCTTTGCACCGAGTCAATCATCAGATTTCTGAATAAGGGGGGAGGGGCGCGGCCCTCAGGAGGGACATGAGTGTCCCGCTGACAGCACAGTTGGAGGAGACTGAACAAATTAACGAGAAAACAAAGGTGGTTGGACCGTCCATGCCGAGGCTGTGAAGAGCTTCTGGCTGCTCGCAGCCTCTGCTTCCCCTCTCCCCTTCCTGAATCACCATCCTTTCTTGGCCAGTTTACTGTGAGAGATGCTACAACCCTGCTGACTGGTCCCCACTTGTCTGTGGAACCACTTGTGGGTAGATGCTGTTGCCCTTAGCAAGGAACACTGTTGAAAGTCAGGGATTAGAGCAAAGAGGTCAATTTTCTTTTCTGTCAAGGAGCATCCTGATTGATTTCTTCGGAGTCCTTGGGGCACAGCTAGCCACGGGTCAGCCTTCTTTAGAATTCTGTGTTCTTTAGGGGGAGAACAACCTTTACATCTAGGTCAGGGTACAGTCGGCCCGGTCTCATGGGATGGATGCAATGAGGAAGGGCGATGCCAAACAGGAAGTTGTGAATTCTGCTGAAAACCACATTGCTGGAGTGATCCAAACCCAAGCCTGAGCTTCTTCTCAGTATACTCAGAGTCTCTGAGATAGAGTCATCAAAACAGCTCTCTTCTCTGAAATAAAGCTACTCCAGTTCATCAGACCTAGCTCAGTCCAAGTCCTCAGTGGCTTCACAGAGACACTATCTGGGTCCCTTGTTCTCTCTGAAACCAAAAGGCCAAAGACAAGAAAGCATCCAGGGCTTCATGAGCTGGACATCAACCACAATGTCATGGGGACTGAGGTTCGGGCAAACAGGCCTGGGGTGCCTTAATATCCTCAATCATCCAAAGGGATTTGACAGGAGTCTGAGACCGCACCTGCCAAGCATCCAGAATAACACAGACTCGAGAAGGGTGGAATCAAAGAGATTTCCCGGATAAACTTCCATTATCCCACTCATCCCTGTTGCTGACTTCAGCACTTCATGCCAGTTGCACCTCGCCTCTTCATTACTGAGGCACAATTCTTAGCAATGGCCGTGGACATAAGAGAGCCATGATACAAAAGATGCACAAGACCAGGCCCTAGGAGGCCTGACTGCCATGAAGACATTCCTTGGTCCTGGTCTTGTCACTGTCAGGCATGCTGGCTGAACTGGCATGGGACACGTGTGGCTGGAAGGCAGGGAGGTGACAGGGAGGTGACAGGCAACAAGACACCCCACTGGTGGGATGAAACAAAAGCATGCTAGTGACTTTCCTTGGACTTGGAGACTCTGTCTGCACTCTTCTGGAGTATGGTTTGGTTTTGTCTGTCTCCAGGAGTGACTGCCATTTCCTTTATACCTGTATCCCATTTGTCCATAAACATCCAGTTCAGAAGCATCCCCTTTGTAACTGTGTGAATGGTACCCTCACTGATGAGTCTTTTGTGGATCTGTAGCTCTACGTGAGACTTCCCGATGTGTTTGTGTGAAAACACTTCATCCCAGAGGGCAGCCTCTCAGACACAAGGGTTACACCATATCTGTACATCAGAGGTGCCCAAATGGCGCAAGCACACCTGCCCGAAGAAAGGATGGGTCAGGATCCTGGTATCTAGGCGTAGCCAAATTATGCCACATAAATACTTTAAATGTCTTCAGTTTGGAATTCTTCTCCAGCAGATTCTGCTGAGCATTTGCTAACAGATTCTGCATTTGTCCACTTAGAACTGGAAGAGAATTTTATTTTCTGGCAGGTCAGTCTTGGATGAGTTCTGCATGCAAAGAAGATGAGTCTTCTCATTGCTCTCAACTATGTGTCTGTGACATTTCAACCTAAGCCTGCCGAGGCAATGTAATTTCTCTCTTCTAGCCCCACCTCCAAAGAAACCAGAAAATAATACTTAGGGAACCAGTAATCTTTATTCGACACAAATAAAGGGGAAAACAATACCCCTGGTCCCTGAAAGCCATATGCTAGCCACACTGCAGGAAATATCTCATTGATATTAATGTGCTTACAGCTTATTACACAAAAATTAATTAAAAATTGAATAAGACCAGAGCTCAAGATTCTGCATGTCTAATTTCCCACCAAAGCATCTCTCAGAATGAATAGCTAAGATCTTAAGAGCATTAGTCTATCACATTGTGGGCTGCAACTCATTTCAGGTCACCCCCTGCAAAAGAATGGACTTTAGGAATCCCACCACCACCTATCAACATGACGTCTTTGGAGGGGCAGCAGGTCACAATAGGAATAGCACTATCCAGTCATTGTCAGCTCCAACTTCAGTCCCTAGAGAAACACTCAGTTACATATAGACCACAAATGGTCCATCGCAGGCTCACAGTGTCAAAAGTCGGCCCTGGCCCCAAATGTCTCTGCAGATTCATGGATGACTCAAGGGCTGTGAACCTTGGCCATGCATCTAAGCTTACTCCTAGCTGTCTGCTCCTGGTCACTTCTGCTCCCTGGAACAGCTGAAGAAGGCAGAAAGATAAAGTCTGGAGCTAAGCAGATGCTGCCAGTGACTTCCCACCCTATGACCTGGCTTCCAAGGATGTGTCTAAGAGCTAAGTGATAGAGCACAGGCTGCACCTGGTACAGAACAGACTCCCAATAAGTGTTCTTGACATTTAAGGCAAAGTCAAAATTTCCAGTCCCAAACTGTAGCTGTTCAACTCTTTTCCCCTCACAACACAAAACTTTCACAAGCCTCTTGCCCAACGGTCTGCTGGGTGGTAAATTACTCAAAGTAAGGGCTGGGTTTTGTCTGTCTCTATCCCCTGGGCCTGCTGTGCTCAACACAGGCCATGAATGTCTGCAGAACAAATGAGTGGAAAGATGAGGAAAGTATCACAGTCATCTCAAGTGTGATCTCACAGAATCCCAGCACTCGGGATGCTGAGGCAGGAGCATCACAAGTTTGAAGCCACTGTGGGCTACAGAGAGCAATCTCAAGGAAACAAACATCTCCATCTCCTGCCAGCACTTGACTTTTTTTAAACTTTCATCCATTCTGACGTGTCTTAGAAGGCTATTCTTGCCTTTCTCCCTCTGCAAAGCCCTTCCCCTGTGTAGTGGGTAGCCATTTTAGCTTTGATTTAAAAGTTCCAACCCCCATTGAGGCTGTCACGCCTACAAGGCAGGGTCAAGAGAGGGTCCTGAAGACCCGAGATCCAGATGCGCCACCCACTCTTGGTTCCTGGACCCTGGAAGCTAGAGGTAGACCAAGTAGAGTTCTCCAGAGAGCACCGCCGGACTGCACTATGTCTTTCCCAGACCCTGCAACCTACCTATCCCTTCATTTGTAAGTTATGCCACTAAATAAACCTCCCTTTTAACTACGTGGAGTGGCCTTAATAATTTCACCAATACCCCTGGTCTTGCTCATCTCTCTGACCCTCCAGCAGACTGAATAAGGCACTCATTCTGAGCAGAACTGTTGGAGTACATGGACTCTGGTGCCCCTTCCATTTTAAATGCACTGGACTAATAAACTTCAAAATCAAGTGTGTTGACAAGTGGAAAATCTTAGCCAATCTGGTCCAAGAGGAAACTGAGCCAAGATCACTCAGTATTTCAAATAAAAAGTAAGACAGAATCTTTGTGAAGACTCCACATTGGAAGCTGGAGTCTCAGTGGGACTCGGGGTAAATCGAGGACATGAGATTGACTGTGGCAAGTGAACTTTATAGACATGTTTGACCATTCAGGACTCCCTGCACCTAAAGCATGCCAGCCATTCATAGTCCACACAGCAAACTCATGGACCATTGATCTGTCCATTCCTTTAGCAAGCATTGATTGAGCCCCTTCTCTGTGAGTCCTGCACAAGTTTGGGAGAGCACAGAAATTAACCAGAATCAATCCCTGCACTCGAGAGAACCCCAACCAGTGCAAGTATCGCTATTAGACACCTCTTTATACTGTCAGCTAGCAGACAGCCGTATCCCAGGCCCCCAGTAGCTATGACTAAGTTTGGTACAGAACATTACTTAGAGGAGCTGGAGAGGTGGCTCAGTTAGCAAAGAGCGGCCGTGGAAGCGTGAGGACTTGAATTCAGTACCAGAAACCTTATAAAAAGTGAGGTGTCATTGGGTGCACGGAATCCTAGTGCTGGGGGGTACAAACAAGAGGGTCCCTGGGCCTCCATGGCTAGCCAGCCTAGCCTACTCACCAACTAGGGACCCTGTTTCAATAATAAATCGAGGTGGGTGGCTCCTAAAAACACACACACACACACACACATATATATATATATACACACACACACACACCCATACACACACATACACCCACATGAACACACACCCATGCACTTACACAGGCATAAATGGAAAGTATTGCTAAGCTACATTTGATGACTGTTCAGACTCTGAATCCCTGAGAACTCTAAAGGAGTCACACTCCATCTTTCTAGCATTTTCTGTTTTATTCTTTCCCTTTCCTGCTGGATTGGGCATAAGGACCTGGAGTTTCACCTGCTGAGGTTACTTCCTCCTGCCAACTAGAGTGCAGAGGGTAGGGCAGGTGATTGCTGGGCTGACCTCCTTTCTCAGTGGTCCTGATGTGTGCCCCCAGCTGGGAAACAAGCCCTGTCCACACTCCAAGGAGAGCCATATTGGAGACTCCTCTGTGTTTGACACATTTCTTCATTTACTAATTGTACACAGCAGTTCTCTGCAGAGAGCTTTTGATGAGGCTCACCTGTGGTGCCTGGCTTCCAAAGATAAAAAAAGTTGCAAATGATTGCCAAACAGCGTATGTCAAGGAAATGGCAAGTACTTCGGAGGAGGCGGGGCAGCTTACAGACAGGGCCATGAAGAAGGGGAAGGTACCCAAAGGCCAGCACAGTGTCACCAAGGACCACTGACCCCAGACCTCAGGAGTCATCGATGGGGTGAGCACACCACATGCAGATGCTGTGAGGCTTAGACCACATGGACTGCGTTTTGCTCCCAGCTCTCACGAGGCTTTGCTGGAAATGTGTTGGCTGGCATGAAAAGCCATAGGAAAAATGGCCAGAGGTGAGGCAGAAGCTGATTCCCCGCAGGCCTGGTGGACCATTGAGAGTTGCTGGGCAGTTTTGAAGGGTCACTCAAGACCATCAGGGAATTTGTGTCTGCTGGGCTGGGGAGTGACCACTGTGGGGGGCTGAAAGACAGCAGGAGGAGAGTGACCAGGATTCTAGAAATAGATGCTTTGAAGACATGATGAATAATGATGACAGCAAGGGAGATGACCCAGCCCCTGAGGTGTACACATAACAGAAGTTCAGAAAGTGTTCACGTGCTGCTGATGCAAGTCCCCTTCCTGGACTGTAAATTCCCTGAAAACACCTCTTCTGTTGTTCACCTTCAGTTCTGCCAGTGAGAGGCTCACATGATTTACCCAGAGACAGAAGGCAGGTGAGCAATATGGCAACAGCTTGGTTTCCATCACTGAACTCAGTACCAGGAAGTTGAAAGGGTTTGGATCTGATGGGGGTCTTTTCAAAGCTTAAGAAAGAGTCATAACCTAGTGACCCTGGGCACATGACTCCTCACTGCCCTTAGTTTCTCCACCTTTATAAGCACAGTAACAGTCATTGCCCTTTGGCTTCATAAACGCCTCACCAAGTAATAGGGTCCCAATTATGAGGATGCTTGGCAAGTGAAGATGCTCTTGGCAGGTGGGTCCAAACACAAGGCTATGCTCATGAATAAACGCCACCTCAGTTCTTTCTCCACTCAGAAGGGAGGTAGGAGGCTCTATGGACCCTCTCCCCAGTTTCTGTCCACTAGGACCACCTCAGAGCACCTTGACATTGACCTAAGAGTCTCTTAATATGTAACAAACAGAAAAGCAGGATGAGACTTACAGGAAGCAGCAGAAAGATGCACAAGCCACAAAAATTTAAATAAACTCCTGGTTGCCTCATCCCTGGGGTCTGTTAATGAAGGAGGCAGGAAGGCTGAATCCAGCAGGAAGGGGATGGAAGTGTTCCTGATGGTACATGAGTGGAGAATACTCTCTGGGAGGCTAGAAAGTCCTCTACGTCCCTGTATCCCAGGAGCTTCAGTGGCTTACAGGGTTCAAATTAGCTGCCAGGTCTCATGCAGATCGTCACAGCACAGCCGTCACTGTGGTGTCACTTGGGGTGACCTTACTGGCCTTAGTGAGTCAGAATCTCTGGAAAAAGGGCTGAGCAGTTCGGGTTTCTATGAGCCTGCCAGTGATATCCACAAGCCACACGTGAGAACCCCTATGCCTATAAGCACAGGGAAGGGGAGACAGGTTAAACCTTCTCTGTCTAGCTGAGGCATGCCAATGTCCTTGGATATTGCCAACATGGGCTCCCTGAATTTCAGACCTGCAGAAGCAGGGTTTGATCTCTAGTTGCTTTGTACATCAGGCCTTTGTGACTCTTTTCATTTCTAAAAAGCAAGTATCCTGGCAGCCAAGTAGAGCGCTGAGAACAAGGGTTCAGTGAGCAAACAAGACTGACATCTGCACAACCTTTTTCTTCTTCATTACTTGTTGCGGAGACCAGTCTTTCCACATTCATAGCTTTTTTGGGATGCCTGTGATAGGCTGGGCGCTCCTGCATCTCCCAGCAGAGAGGAGAGGTGGATAAGTGTGGGACAAAAAGCCGTTGATCTGTGTGCCAGTGTTTATGTCTACATGCCCATACTAGGGCAGGTTCCATGTTTATATTCATTGCGGCCTCCCTCCCTCTCACAGAGAAATGAGTCTCGCTTGCCAGGAGAGAGACCAATTATAAATTAAAGGGGCAGAGAAAATAGGAAAGGAAAGAGACACCTTCTGGGACACAAGAAAACTAGAGGGGAGAGCAGAGGGTCTGGGACGGTTAGTTTTAATCATCAACTTGACACATTCTAGAACCACCGGGAAGATGAGCTTCTGAGATGACTATGAGAGAGTGTCTGAATTATGCTAATAGATATGGCCCTATCCACCTTGAGCAGCACCATGCCCTAGACTTGAGATCCTTGGAGTGGAGAAACTGAGCTGAGCACCAGCAGACATGCATTAATTCACTGCTCTCTGTTCTGGACTCTGGATGCCATGTTACCAGCTGCTTCAATTTCCTGCTGCCTTGACTTCCCTGCAATGAAAGACTGTAACCTGGAGTTGTGAACCAAATATACCTTTTCCCCACCTAAGTTCCTGTTCTCATGATATTTTAGCACTTTCACAGGAAGAGAAAGTAAGACAGGGTCTTTCTCCAAGGATGGTGAGGGCACCAGTTTCTTGAATGTCTCCAGGAAGTAGACTTAAGGGAGTACAGTTGCTTCTTAATTTAAGTTGACAACTTTTGAATTTAATGGTGACAGCTGATCCTTGGACAAAATGGTGCCTGAGTGCTTCACCAAGTTTATTAGGGCCAGAAATACAGTCTGATAACCAGTGTGAGCATAGGGCTGTGGGGACAATGTGCTGGGTACACTGCCCTGCTCAAGCCAGGCAGAGAAGGCTTCTCCACGGAAAGACTCCATGTGGAACTGGAAATGGAGATGAAGATGGTGAGGTGGCTAGGCCATGGTCCTAGTTTCCAAACAGTAACCTGGTACAAAAGAACTTGCAATGTGAGTGGATCAGAAAGTTGTGGGCCACAAGGAGCCCACCCAGGTCCTCCTCAGACAGAGGGTGCTAGCCTCAATTGTAGACAGAGAGTTCCTGATCAGCTGAATGAGAACAGAGCTCACCTGAGTGAGGCACCTCACTTTCATTCTAGCACACTAGTGTTAAGAACTGGCCCGCCTGTCTGCATCTTTGGACAATCAGAATTATTCATTGCTGACCCTGTCTAAGAGAGGCAGCAGCAGCATTTCAATGTTGGAATACGTTAAAAAGGGAACAGAGAACTAGATCTTGGTATGAGATGACCCCACTTTACAAATGAGGAATCCAAGGCTGAGATGGTACGTGGTGGGGCCAGGTAAGTGTGGAGTGGAAGTTGGCTCTCTTCTTCACTAGGTTCTACTGCCCCCCAACTTCTATCACACATTGACCCCCTTTTTTGTTCCTCTACTCTTTATTGTGACATTCCTCAGAGGTCTCTCCACTGAAATCCCCACTCCAGTAAAGTGTGTGGTTTTACTGAGTGCCCAGGACAACATGGCCAATGATAATTGATGGGCAGAGCTCTCCTGTGTTGGGAATCTTCGAGGAAGGTCCCATCCTGCAGTCTGCAGATGAAGGGGAGAGTGGTCCTGGGTCCCCTCCTCCCCACAGCAGTCCTGCTCCTTATTGCTACTCCTGTTGGCCTTTTTTAAGCATCTCTTAATGTGCCTTTCTTTTTAACAAAAAGGAACACTGAAAGGTCACCCACCTGCAGGTGACTGCAAGCACTGGCATGGGGCTGTGGGCAGGGTAAGATTCTAGATCTTGATCCTTGGGTTTACAGCCTAGCTTAGCTGGCTTGAGCTGTGTGGCCTTGGGCAGGTTTCTCAACCTCCCTGGGACTCTGTTTTCTTACAGCTAAGATAGGGATAACAATATCTCCCGAGGGAGTCGGTATGGAGAGAAAGCGTATTTCAAGTGCTTAATGTGGTGCCTGGTGCACTGGACACTGGATAAATGTGTTGCATGTACAGGGAGGGCTGAAATGGAACTCATTCATGGGTCAGGTCAAGGTTCTGAGGTCCCCAGTGAAAAGGAAGATGACAGGGAGAAGGGGTCCAGATGAGGGGCACAGGAGTGGCCACCTTTATAGGCAGCCATGGCTGTCCCCACCTGTTTTGTAGCTCTGGAAAGTTCCCTAGGACCAAGGAAGATTCCCCTTGTGTTAACTGCTTCTGAACCAAAGCGAGACAGTGATAGGGGAGAAGCCCTCTGCAGAGGGTTCTGGGGCAGGGAATCCCATGGGTATCCTGGGCCCTTTCTCTGTAGGGTTTTTGTTTCCTGTGCATCGAAATAGGAGAGCTTCCTGGAGGAGCCCAGCCCCTCCTCCCATCTCCCTGGGGCTCACATCACTCCCAGTTGAGTCCTGAGCGCCTGTCCAGAACACCGCATCACTTCCTCTTCTCCGGTCCGGTAAAAACACAACTGGATTTGGGATCTGACCTTGTGGCAGCTGCTGTATGTGCTCTTTTAGTGAGTGGTCCCTCTAGGCTTCTTCCTCCCGGGGTTTGGAGAGAAGTAGATTAAGTAGTAAGGGTCAGGCTGAGACAGGAGCCCAGGACACCATAGGGACTCGGATACATGCTTGTGGGTGAGACGGGGAGGGGGAGGGCTACCCTGGACCCAAGGGCAATCAGGTGGTCTCTGAGCTGTGCTGCTCACAGCTCCCACTATTCCACGTAAACAGCGGGGAGCCGGGCATTTCATCTCCTCTGAACCCTTCCCAGGTTCTCTAGGTAAGCAAGAGCCACTAAAACCTGAGTGACATAAGTGGAGGCTTCCAGACTTCAGCCGCCACAGTGAGTCAGGCTGAAAGTTGAGGGAGGAAGAAGAGACCAAAGAAAAGCCAGTCCCTTCTCATGAAGTACCAGAGTGACAAGGCCTGCATGGGTCTCCCTGCTTTGTTAAATCTGGGAGCTGTACGTAGGAAAGCACCAGATTGCCAGCAGGTTCTGCTCCTTTCCTTTTTTTTAAACCTCTCAAACCCTGTTGGGCCTGGTGTGTTTGCAGAATAAACCCATCTTCTAGGCTTCCCAGAGGCTCAGCCTGCATCGGCTGGGCCAAGGATTTGCTCACCAAGGGAAGCAATGTCCCAGAGGGGAAAAGGAAGACATGTGATTTACATGGCTTAATATACTCATTAAGGGTTTAATTGGAGTCACTTTGCCACTGATCCTCCAAGAACCCCTTATTTTCTCCTTGTAATTAACGAAGCAACCTTTAGCTTCACAACGCATAAATAGAGACAATCAGGGAACTGCGGTCCCAGCCGCATCCCTGACCAGATCCCACCAGACAGCATAAAATCCCAGGGGCACTGGAGCTTTTGTGGATGCTCATCTTCAGTTTCGGGTATTAACATTCTTAGAGAAGAGGCTGTGGAGTGTAGCCGGAAGTTTCTCTGGTCCTACCCAGCCCTGCGGTCCCGCAGCCGCTTATAAAATCATCACTCAGAGGCTTATAAAATCATCATTCAGAGGCTTATATTAATTACAAACTGTATGGCCAATGGCTTATGTTTCTTGCTAGCTA
Source organism: Peromyscus melanophrys (assembly GCA_902168415.1). Lineage (NCBI taxonomy): Eukaryota > Metazoa > Chordata > Mammalia > Rodentia > Cricetidae > Peromyscus > Peromyscus melanophrys. The sequence continues at coordinate 1,189 of CABHPR010068368.1, read as the reverse complement.
GCTCTATCATCTTAAACTAACCCATTTCTATTAATCTATGTTTTGCCACATGGCTGTGACATTACCAGTCTGCTGGCATCTTGCTCCTTGGGTGGTAGGCTGGCGTCTCTCCCGCCTCTGCTTTTCTTCTTCCTGTCTCTCTCTTGGATTTCCTGCCTGGCTGTAACCTGACTCACCATAGGCCAGAGCAGCTTCTTTATTAACCAATCATAGCAACACTTATTCACAGCATACAAAAAGACCATCCCACAGCAGTGGAGCCAGCATCAGCAAAGCCTGGTCTCAAATCCCATCTCTGCTCTTCCCCTTCCTTTGGAAGGAGCCTCAGTGTCTTTGAGTCTCAGTTTCTTCTCCTGTGAAATGGGGATAAGCTTGGTTATTTCCCAGGGTTCTGGAATTCAGAAGCAGGTACCATTTGCTGTGTGGCACCCAAGAAGGGTATGCAATTTGCTAAAGTTTCAAGGATGGAGAACCAATGAGTTTTAGCTAGCAGGAACTGAAGTATGCAAAGGGATTTCCAAACAGGGCAGAGTGTTATTTTTATCTTGTGGGAACACAGAATGGTTTATAGGAAACCACATGAAACACTCTAGCAAATTGCTTCAGAGCAAGGATGCACACTTCTCCACACCTAATCAAGGTTCAGAATATTTTAGTTGCTTGCCATAGTCTGGATTGGTCCACCAGCCCTTTCCAGCCTCCCTTCCTCCTGCCCTTTTTCTGCCTGCTTGCAACATGAAACATAAATAATTAATACCATCCAATTACCCAAGCCAAAAATAAACAAAGCTTCAAGGGTGTGTTGGCTTTCCCCTGAATTCACCATCAGGAAGAGGCTGTGTCCCTGGTGCAGATGTCTGGCTCTCGAAAGCCATTTGTGTGGGGCTGCTCAGTGGGTACCAGGGTTAGTTAAAGCTTGCTTCATTATGGTGGCATTGGGGCAGATGGGAGCTGACGGCACCAGGCTGTTTTCATAGGGAAATGTGCAGAGTCCCAGGTCAGTGCGGTGATAAATGGGCTTGCCGACAATTCGCTGGAAGAGCACATCTTGGGGGACTCCTGAGGTCATGAGATGTCTGCTACGAGCCTACACAATTTTCTTTACTTATCAGTCCCCACCACATCACAGACACATATTTGAACAATGAAACAAAGGACGGCATGCATTATCATGCCCCAGCCGGAGACC
>CABHPR010068356.1:0-10552 GCA_902168415.1 Peromyscus melanophrys | reverse complement strand
GCAGTGATTTGCCTTAGGGTACTCAGTGGATCGGTTTTTAAAACCAATGCACAACTCTAATAAACTCACTGCCTTTTTCCTCCATCCTGTCCCTGCACCATTAATTGGGGTCTGCTAAGTCATTACTTATCCTGGAGTATGTTTTCTCCCCGGCGTCACTGGAAGTTGGTGATTGCAGCAGGGGTTTATAACAGTTTTTGTTTTGTTTTGAGACAGGGTGCCACTCTATGATCCTGGCTGTCCTGGAATTCACTACATAGACCAGGTTGGCTTGGAACCCACAGGGATCCACCTGCCTTTGCCTCCTGAATGCTAGCAGGACCTGGCTGTTTAGTGACAGTTTTTTTTGAGACAGGGTCCTCTATATAGTTCTCCTTGGCTGTCATGGAACTCTTTGTAGACTAGGCTGACCTTGAACTCACAGAGATTAGCATGCCTCTGCCTCCCAAGTGTTAGAATCAAAGGAATGCACCATCATGCCTGTTTAGTGACAATATTGGCCTCCACAGCTCTCTGATTTTATCAGAAACTATCTTAACTTTGATCTTTCTTTCTTCCATCTAGGTAATTATAGCTTCCTGGGCCAGGTGTGGTTTTCAAAATGTATTATAATGAAAAATGGTATCTTCAGGGCTGGGTTGTAGGACTCAGGGTTCAGGCTCCAGCACTGAGCAAGCCCTTTCACCTAGAAGGCCAGGCCAATTTGTTCATCTGTGTTAAATTTCACAACCTCAGACCCTTGGACAGTTTTTTTGTTTTGTTTTTTGTCTTTTAAAGAGGTAGATGGGATGTCTCAGGGCCCTTTTAGCACTGAAGCCAGTTCTTGGAAGACATGCTTGTCAGTTAAGGAGTGCCGGTGGCAAGCCTTCATCCATACAATCCAGCCCCAGACTCGCTTTTGGGTACCGTGTGTCCATTCAAGGCCTCAAGCGACTTCTGGCCTCCGCCTTCCCCTGCTTTGGGGAAGGGAAGAAACTCTGGACTTGAAACTGCCCAGGACTGGTAATGGTTGAGTTGTGTGAACTTGCTCTCTGTACTCCTGCTATAAATCGAGGGAGCTAGTTTGTTATGCTTGACCGAACGAAGTCCACAGAAGGCTTGAGTAGACATAAAAACTGAAGTTTTATGCTGTGACCTAAGAGTGTTTGAGAACAGAGTCCTTGGCTTGCCTCAGGTTCTCTGTGAGAGATCCTTCACTGAGGCTTATGGAACTCCTCCTCAAGTCTTTTCCACTTTCCTCTCCCCACAGAGGAAGACATTACTGGGTACCCACCTCCCAGCGGCTCTTTGGGGGTCAAATTGTGGGCCAAGCCCTGGTGGCTGCAGCCAGGTCTGTGAGTGAAGACGTCCACGTGCACTCCCTGCACTGCTACTTTGTTCGGGCAGGTAAACCCCCTACCCTGATTCCTTGCTTGTAGCCACCCCTGATGGCCCAACAGTCACTTCTTCCTGACTTTGAAAGCTGACTCAAGAGAAAGGAGAAGAAATGGGAGAATCAGAGAAGAGGATGGAGAAGGGAGAAGGGATTCCCTGAAAGGTCCCTAGAGGGCTGAAGATGTAGCTTAGTAGTAGAGTACTTGGCTAGCACATGAAGGGGACTGTGTTCCATCCCAACTACCAAAAAAAGCAGGGAGGCAGCCCATCGTGTTGGTTCAGGTCTCTGGTCTTGGGAGGCTGAGAAAGGCTCTGGAAGCAACCTAGATCCTTAGCCCACTCCCTGAGACCCACTAAATACTTGTTCTCTGGTTCTTAATGCCACAGACTAATGCTTATCCACTCTTGGTGGGCCTTTCCTTGTAGCTTTTCTGTTTTTTATTTTCTGCTGAGATGGGGTCTTATTTGTGTAGCCCTGGCTGCCTCCAGCCTTCATGACACCAGACCTGGTTCTGTTCTTCATTCATTCTTTTTGTTTGTTTTGTTTTTTGAGATAGAGTCTCACTGTGTATGCCTAACTGACCTGAGACTCACAGAGATCTGCTTGCCTCTGCCTACCAAGAGCTGGGATTAAAGGCATTTGTCCTCTTTTATTTTTTTTAAAAAATATGTATTTGCTTGTTTCTTAAATGTATGTGTATATGTATATTCCTAAATGAATTTATATGCACCATGTTGCTTTCCTATTGTCTAAGGAGGCCAGAAGAGAACACTGGATACCCTAGAATTAGCAGTTGCAGGGGATTGTGAGCCACCATGTAGGTGGTAGGAACCAAACATGGGTCTTCTGCAAGAACAAAAAGTGCTCTTAACTGATAAGCCATCTTACCATCTCCATTTTCACTTTTTTTGTTATTGTTTTGAGACAGGGTTTCACTGTGTAGCCTGGCTAGCCTGAAACTCACCATTTAGACCAGGCTGCCCTTGAACTCACAAAGATCTGCCTGCCTTTGACTCCTGAGTGTGTGGGACTAATGGCTCTCTTCTTCAGTCTATACACTCTTCTAGGGTCAAAACTGCTAAATCTTTAGAGTGCCGTCAACTGCTATTGGGCTAGGAGGTGGGCAGTTTGGGTTGGAAATTCAGTTTCAGCTTTATAATAATTACTAGGGTCATGGAGATCACCTTCTTGTGCTGAGATTGAGAGGCAGGACCAGAGATATTTCAGTAGGATCTTTTAAACTCTGAAAGCTCTGGGCTCAGACACAGGGCAGTTCTCATTGCAGACTCTTGGTCTGGGCTGGTGATGTAGATCAACAGTTGCAGGGCAGCTTGTAGCTGGAAGTTTTCCTGTGTCCCACTCGGCCCTGAGGTCCGCAGCCACTTATAAAATAATCACTCAGAGGCTTATATTAATTACCAACTGTATGGACTATGGCAGGCTTCTTGCTAGCTAGCGCTTTCATCTTAAATTAACCTATTTCTATAAATCTATGCTTTGCCACGTGGCCGAGGTGTTACAGGTCTGCTGGCATCTTGTAGCTCCTTGAGCGGCCGGCTTGAGTCTCCCCTGACTCTGCCCTTCTTTTCACCCTATCTCTGCTTGGATTTCCCACCTGCCTCTAAAGCTGCCTTGCCATAGGCCAAAATTAGCCAATGGGAGCAACACATATTCACAGCATACAGAAAGACACCCCACAGTAGCAGCTTGCAGAGTGGAGGCCCTATGTTCATCCCAGGACCACTAGGAAAAAACAAAACAGTGGAACACTCACTGCCTTGTGCTCTCCTGGAAAAACAAACACATGTCCTTCTAGGTTACTCAGCAGGGAAAGGCCCTTGTAACCCGAGTTCAACCCCTAGAACCCGAGGAAAGGTAGAAAAGAACCAATACCATTGAGTTGTCCTCCATCTCCAGCATGCCTACCGTGGCAGGCCACCCCTCCATACAGTCATATATATACTCCATCTCCAGCATGCCTACCATGGCAGGCCACCCCTCCATATAGTCACATATACACACAATAATAATCAATTTAAAAATACCCCCCCCATAAACAACACTTACTTTATACTCTTTCCCTAGTTTTAGGGAATCACTGTTTTCCATATAGCCTAACCAGCTGGTGGTGGCGCATGCCTTTAGTCCCAGCACTTGGAAGGCACAGGTAGGTGGATCTCTGTGAGTTCAGGCTAGCCTGGTTACAGAGTGAGTTCCAAGATAGCCAAGGTTACACAGAAATCTTGTCTTAAAAACAAACAAACAACAAAAAAAAAAGAAAATATTGGGTGACTGGTGACCAAACCCGAGGACCTGCGTTAAATCCTCAGACCCCATGGGAGAAGGACAGAACTGACTCTTGCAGTTGTCCTCTATAGCTCAGTTGGTAGAGTGCTTGCCTGATATACTGAAACCCTGGCCTTAATCTCTAACGCCAAATAAACTGGGTGTGGTGGTTGTTAGGGTCCTGGAGAAGTCTCACTAAAGACCACCACTCATGTATGCAATCAGCAAGAGTATTTATTACCAGCATGCTGGGGCAGTCCATCTTACACAAAGGCAAAATGTCGACAACCCCCAGAGGCTCCCAGGCTTCTTTTAAGCACAGCTAAGGGGAGTTCCTAGGGCAGTTAGGTCATTTCAGATATGATTGGTTTAAGCAAGTGGCAATCATATTAGTATATTCTGATTGGCTAGGGCTAGTCAGGGACTGGTTAAGGATACACCTTTTCCATTTTTGGGCAGGCCTACAGAAGTCCCAGGCTTTGTCCTTATTTGGTTATCACCTTGAGCTCAGTGTGATCACTGGGGTTCAGGCCTGGTACTGCATGTACCAGGCCTCCTCATCCTTGCTGTCTGTCGGGGTGTTGGAGATTGATTGTCCTTTGTTCTCGGCTCTTCCTCAGAAACTGCTTGCTCATTCTCAGGAAACTGAAATTGAGGCCTGATCTCTGACAGAAGGCTGAGCAGCCTGTTATGGTGCCTGCCCGGTCCTCTCACTGGTGTGTTCTTGTAATCCCAGAATTCCAAGAAGTCTAGGCACAGAGATCAGAAGTTCAAGGACATTTTACATAATGAGTTTACAAGACCTTGTCTCAAAGAAAGAAAAGGGGCTGGAGAGATGGCTCATCGATTAAGAGCACTGACTGCTCTTCCAGAGGACCTGGGTTCAATTCCCAGCACCCACATGGCAGCTCACAACTGTTTATAACTCCAGTTCCAGGGGATCTGACACCCTCACACAGACATACATGTAGGCAATGCACATAAAATAAAAATAAATAAATCATTAATAATAAATTAATTTTTAAAAAAAGAAAAGAAAAATTGAGAGTTCAGGGTGTGGCCCATTGGTAAAGCTCTTACCAGGCATGTGACAAGCTTGGGTTCCATCCTCGGTATTAGGGAACATCAGGAGGACCCACTCAGGGCACTTTACAAATATGGAGGTGATGGTGATCTTTCCCTTCCCAGCCTTCCTTTTGCTTTTCAGTACTATAAAGTGTGGTTACTGGGCCTGGCCCAGTCCTTCACTATATGCTAGTTGAGAGGGATTTGTGCTTCATTTCCTCATGAAACGTAAAGTTTTTTTGAGACAGCCTCATGTGTCCCTGGCTGGCTTCAGACTTGCTGTGTAGTCATGGGTGACCCAGAAGTTCTGATCCTCCTGCCTGCACCTCCTGGGTGCTGGGATTGCAGGCACACACCACCACACTTTGTTTACTTGGTATTGGTTAGAACCCAAGGTTTCCCTCATGTTAGGCAAGTACTATACCAACTGAGGCATGTCGCAGCCCAACATTGGCCATACTGTGATTCTTCCAGCCTAGTGAATCCTTGACCGGGTTTTGTTTGTCTTTCAGCTAGTTTATCTAGTCTGTCTTGGAATTCCGATCCTTCTGCCTCAACCTCTTGCAAGTTGGCATTACAGACTGGTCCATAAGTATAATAATTGGCTTTAGTTTTGATTCTAAAATCAGGGAACACTTAATTTAAAAAATAGAGTAAGTGTGGGCCCAGCATGGTGGCACACGCCTTTAATCCTAGCATATCCTCTGCAGAGTAAGTTCCAGGCTAGCCACGGCTACATAGTAACATCCTGACTCAAAATCAAATCGAAAGGAAAAGAAAGAGATATTAGAATAAGTGTTTCAATGAGCCAAGCAGAGGAGGTTGGGATCTATACACAGAGAAAGGCTAAAACCATAGAAACAAGAAGCGAATGGTCATCTCAGTTACTCTCCTTGGGGCTGGAGGTGTGCTCTGGTGGCAAAGCACTTGCCTAGCATGCATGGGGACCCTCGGCAGCCCCAAACAGCAAGGACTTGGCTACTAGCTGACAGCTCTTCTAAGGTTCTGCCTGTTTCAGACTTTGTACTAAATGGAGAAAGCAATTGTGTGTCCTAACCAATCACTTAGACCGTCCGCTTCCAGTTGATCCTCCTGCAGCATCCCCAGGCTCACAGCCTCCATCAGGGCACACCTAGCACATCTGTTTTCTGTTGTGGAGATGCCACACTCCCATGCCTATCTGGGTCTCTGCCAAAAGCAAGTGATAGCAACATATTGAGAAGTCTGTCTTTAAAAAGAGAAAAAGAAAAAGAAGAGGGGCGTGATGGTTCACACCTGTAATTCCAGCACTTGAGAGGCGGAGGCAAGAGGATTGCCCTGAGCCCCGGGCCAGCCTAGGCTGTAGGGTGAAACCTTGTCTCCAAACAACAGCAACAAAAAATGAGGATGAGTAGAACAGAGGTGTCTGCTTACACCTTTTGTCTGTCTGTGACGATGACAGACAGGGCCCATGGATTTACTCAGGGTCACCTTGTCTCTTCTGTCCGCTGCAGGGGACCCAAAGGTGCCAGTGCTGTACCATGTGGAGCGGACGCGAACAGGAGCAAGTTTCTCAGTGCGCTCCGTGAAGGCTGTGCAGCATGGCAAGGCCATCTTCATCTGCCAGGCCTCCTTCCAGAAGCTGCAGCCCAGCCCCATGCAGCACCAGTTTTCCATGCCCGCTGTGCCCCCACCTGAAGAGCTGCTGGACCATGAGGCCCTCATTGACCAGTATTTAAGGTGAGACTTGAGGACTCCAGGGAGGTGGCTTTTTGTTGTTATTTTTTAATTTTCAAGCTTGTTTTATTCTTTAGTTTTTATGGTTTTAGGGATCAAACCTAGGGGCCTCATGTGTGCCAGGTAAGTGTTCTACCACAAAGCTATACCGCAGAGCTTATAACATTTACTACTTTGACCTATAGTAAAAATCACATTTAGGCTGTGGGTATGATCCACATGCCTTCAGAGACAGGCAGATCTATGAGAATTCAAAACTAGCCTAGTCTACATGGAGAGTTCCCGGCCAGCCAGCTAGCCCTATGTAGTGAGAGCCTGTCTTTCAATAAAAAGAAAACAATACTTAGATGGCTAGATTTTAATGCATTCTGATATTTCCATACTATTGTCTATTTCTTCTAACAGTTATTACCATGTGTAGTGTGTATGGTGTGTTTGTGTATGTGCATGCCACAGAATATGGGGCACTCAGGATGACTCTGGAGTTGGGTCTCTCCTTCCACCTTTATATGGGTTCTGGGGATGGAGCTCAGGTCATCAGGTCTGTATGCCATCTCACTGGACCCCCATTTCTTTTATTTTTAATTAGTGTATATTGTATGAAGTAATGGGTTTCATTTGGACAGTTTCATGATGTATATAATATATTTTTATTATTATTTCCACTTATTACCTCTCTTGTTCCCTTTCTCTTCCCATATAGTCCCAGGGCAGTGTTCTCTCTGTGTTTCTGTCTCTCTCTCTCTTCTCTCTCTCTCTCTTTCTTTTGAGACTGTTTTCTCTGTGTAAACCTCGCTGTCCTGGAACTCTCTGTAGACCAGGCTGGCCTCTGCCTCCCAAGTACTGGATCTAAAGGCGTGTGCCACCACCACCCAGCAGTGTTTTCAGACTTTGGCTCTTACTCATTAGTGGGCCATGGAGCCCCTAAGTGGGTCCTGACTATGTACTAAAAATATAAACTAGATTCCAGCACTTGGGAGACAGAGACAGGTGGATCTTTGTGATTCCTAGGTTAGCAAGGGCTACATAGTGAGACCCTATCTCAAAAAAATGGGGGTGGGCTAAAGAGATGGCTCAGCCATTAAGAGCACGTGCTACTTTTGCAGAGGCCCTAAGTTTGGTACCCAGCACCCACAGGGTGGCTCACAGCCACCTCTAATTCCAGTTCCGAAGGCTTTGACATCCCCTTGTACCCTCCATGCACTAAACATGAATGTGGTACACATAATACATGCAGATAAACGCTGATACACATAAAGTAAAAACAAATTATTTAAAAATTTTATGTACATGGGGGGCTGAGGGGTATACTCTGTGATAGAGCATGTGCTTAGCATGCCCAAGGCTCTAGGTTCAACACCAATGCTGCATGCACATATATGTATATAGAAATATATGTATTTTATATAAATATATCTATATATTATACAGTATATATAAGCAGAAAAGGAGATATTGGAGTCCACCGTGCAACTTCAATTTCAGTTGTGTTTCTTATTTGTATTAGCATATGTGCATGTGTATGTTGGGTCCTAATGTAAAAGGCAAAGCTTACACTCATCCCGCAGCCAGCACAGGCATGGGATAGCTTTACTGTTATTAAGATATTGGCTTGGGGCCGAAGAGATGACTCAGCAGGTAAAGGTACTTGCTGTTCAAGTCTGATGACCTGAGTTCAATCCCTGGGACCCATAGAAAGGTGTAAGCAGGAAACTGATTCCATGTATCATCTTTGCGTACATGCTGTAGAACATGTACATACTGCCCCTACTCATCCATAATAAATGAAATAAAATATTTTAAAAAATTGACCCTGGGTTCAATTCTTGTACTTGAATCCAACAATAAACATTTTTGCAGCCACTGGGTAAATAAATAGCCTCCAGTCCTCTGACTGATCCCTCCTACTTCAGGCCTATGATGCAGCAGCTTTGGAGTTCATGTATGGCAGGGTGAGTGTCCTCCTCTGGGACCCTGTTGCAGAGTATGGCCCACTGGTCAGTATCTTCACTCTAGTGTCTTCTAAATATTTTGACTCTACCTTGGTAAGATATATTTCTCACTGAGATCACAACAAATCAAGTTGGACAAATGCTGGACTGTGGGGAAGATCTCTGGACACAGACACAGACACATGGCTTCTGGCCAGGGCTGTGGCCGCTGTTAGTGCCTACCTGCTATGGGACTTCCCCATCCAGCAGCCTCTCAAGGCCCTGAATTCTTCATCTAAAGTATGGGAGCAGCCATTTCTCCAGCTGTGCCAGTGGGCGAGAGGTCCTGTAGCATGTGCTGGACACTGGGGTAGCAGCAGAGCATGTGGGATAGGTGTGGGTTCAAGAGCCTGAATAGCCAGGATTCAAGTCTAGACTCTGTCTCTAATATCTGTATGAGCTTGGGCAAATGCTTGCCGACTCTAAGTCCATACCTTTGGTTATAAATGGAGCTAATCATAACTCTCACCTCATAGGGCTGCTGTGAGGATTAATGAGGTAAGAGGTATATAGGCACTTAGCAGGTGCTGTGTGAGTATTATACCACTAACAGACAAGAATAAAACACAGGGCTTGGTGTGCACAGAAATAAAAATAATGTATTCTTGTTAAAGGAGCCTGAATTTAGGACTGTGCTCATCAATAAGGTAGCTACTAATCCTATAGGCTATATTAAATTAATGAGCTAGAATGAACAGTTCTTTTTGTGTGTGGTGCTAGGGATCAAATCCCCGGGGCTTTGTGCATGCTAGGCAGGCTCTCTGTCATGGAGCTGCATCCCCATCCCACATCCCTCATCAATGTTGTTCTTTAGTTACAGTAATCACATTTCAAGTTCTCAGTCTCATGTGACTAGTGGCTGCCATGGTGGACAATGCAGATGAACAGTCCACCAGATGGGGTGGGAAGGGCAGAGCCTACTAAGAGCACTGAGGGGGTCCATGGAAATGGTGTCACCCCAGCACACAGGCTCCTGACTGCTCAGGATAGAGAATGCAGACACATTGGGAGACTTTTCTTCAACGTTCACAGAAGTGAGTGGTTAGATGTATGAACTGTGTGTGGGTCCAGACTGCCTGACATCAGATCCTTCATTCTCTGAGCAAGCCACCTGGGTTTCCTGTGATCATGTCTCTTATCAGTTGGAGTGAGGACCACACTTGTCATGTGACATCCTGGCAAGGAATGGGTTATGGTCGTGTGCAATGCTAGGGTTGGTGCCGAGGTCTTAACTGTTTGCTGTAAGACAAGTCACATCATCTTTCTCGTGTTTCAGATGGGAATAGGTTCAGAGAGATAATTAACTTGCGCAAGGCTGCATGGCTGAAGTGATGAGGAAGGGGTTCAAACACTACATTGCTTTGCCAGCTCCATGAGGAAGCTTTGCAGGCCAGAAGCCCCTATGGACAAATGCTGGGGACCAGAGGAGGCAGCACAGAGAAGCTCCCTGTCCTTGGGCCTCCTTGTCCCTGTCTTTACTTTCAGGGACCCTAACCTCCACGAGAAATACCGAGTGGGGCTGAACCGAATTGCTGCCCAGGAGGTACCTATTGAGATCAAGCTAGTGAACCCACCCACCCTGAGTCAGCTGCAGACACTGGAGCCCAAACAGATGTTCTGGGTGCGAGCCCGGGGCTATATTGGTAAGAGGACCCATGAGTTGGAGAAAAACACTCCAGGTGTCTATTTGCCCTTGTTGCTAGAGTATCCCACTCTCTCTTTGGGCCCATTTCCTAATGTGAATCCTGCAGAATTTGGCTCAGTGTCTCACCGGAGCCCTTACCCTTTAATATGAGAATAATGAGGTGCCTGTAATCCCATTGTTGGCCCTTTCTGGGGGAAGCAAGGTAACTTGCTGAGGTTCTTATCTAGGTCAGCGGCTAACCATAGACGTCTTTGTGTAAACTGGAAGGTGCCTGTTCCAGGACTCGGAGTGGTTGGGGGTGAGAGACTTGGGAAGAATGGCTTTGCATTTGTCTTACCCCTGGCCTCCCTAGTCCCCACCTCCTTTATCCTTACACACACACACCAACCCTGGGCCCGGGGTCCTTGCGCAGTGACTACTTTGTGTGTGGTAGCCCTTTTCTCCCGACCTCCCTGCAGATCCTGAGCTGGGCAG